>CM055839.1:36882065-36927065 GCA_029490765.1 Euthynnus affinis | reverse complement strand
AAACAAAACAAAAAAAAAACTTACTAGAGATCGTTGACTTTGACTAACGCAAGGAGGCAGGCTCCATTTCATTGGTCAACCCAAAACCAGGCCTTCTATTGATTGGATGATTCTGACAGGGTGGTTGCTATGCTTGTTGCTACACAAAAAAATCCGAGCGCAGTGGAGAAATCCGTGAGCAGAAACTTAGCGAGCGCGCAGAAGAAACCTGAGTGCGAGGAGAAGAGTTGAAGTTTGAGCGCGAGCAACATTGTATCCGAGTGCGAGCACACAGTTTGAGCACAAGCGGAGCAAATCTGAGCGCAAGCAGAGGCTGTTTGAGTGCGAGGGGAGGGTTTTGAGGGACAAATTACAACATTTGAACGTAAAATCAATAAAGTTTGCTCTCAAATTTATATACTACGCTCTTGAATAAAGATAGGGAATAATCTCCATATGTGTGTGTGTTACTGTGTGTGAGTGTTAATTGTTGTTTTAACCTGAAAGATGTAAATAAGATCAGCTGGAAACAGGTCAGTCAGGCTGCGTCTCAGTGTGTATAAATTAATATAAATATAAATATGTTTATTTATTTATCAGTATAAACTTCTGTAGCAGCGTCTCTGTGTTAAATACTGTTTCACTGTTTCACTGGCAGCTGGAGGCTTCGTGTGTTCGTGTCGTCTGTGCGTCTGTTCTCATGAATGTTCATTCAGACTCGAGGATGAACTGATTAGAATTTGGTGGTCAAAGGTCAAAGGTCACTGTGACACACATTTTTGGCCACAACTCAGAATTCATTCATGTCTGAATCAGGACAAAGTTCAGTGTTTCCTCTGTAAATGTCTTCCAGCTGTTTGGGTCTGACTCATGTGAGGCTCTGGTGTTTAAAAGTGTTTTAATCACTATATAATCAATAATCATAACTCATCTGGACTACAGTTTAGTTTTAGGCTGAATTATATTCTGTATTTTGATGAGCAGTTTCTCTTCGCTGTGGTTGTGATGCCGTTAAATGAACACAGAGGAAACACTGACGTTTAACACAAACGTCTTCATAACATAAAATAATGACGCTTTATATCCAAAAGGTCAAAGGTCAACTCCACTGTCACATCATAATGTTCTTTTGTTCCTGAGAATAGATGGAAAAACCCACATGTTTCTGTTCACACACACAAGGAAAACACACTAATATATATAATAATATATATAATACACTAAATATCTTTATTAAACTCCTTCTGTGCAGACGTCATGAGTCTGGATATAAACTGTAACCTGACTGGTTGAAGGAAGTTTGAGGAGTTTTACTGAAAAGATCAAAAAGCTGCTTATTCATTTCTGACTAATCGCTGCGTCTCTGGAGGAGAAACGTTCAGCAGGAAGTGACACAAAACTAATTTAACACACAATGAAATAATATTTAATGTCGAGTTCCAGGATGTAAAAACTCTCAGTTAGTGTCTGGGGGGGATGTGGGGGGGAGGAGGTGGGAGGAGGGGGGAGGAGGAGGGGGAGGAGGAGGAGGAGGAGGAGGAGGAGGAGGGGGAGGAGGAGGAGGAGGTTATTGACCTGCTCTGCTGCATGTTTCCGTAACAACCAGCAGAGACCGGGTTTCACTTCCTGGTGAGACGCAGAGAGGCAGAAGAATGAAGGGAAGAAGTTTCAACACGTCAGTCACATGTTTATATCCATGATCCTCCTAAACACCGCAGATATATATAAATATAAATATAAATATATATATAAATATATCATACAGCATAAACTCAATGTGCTTAGAAACAAGTAAAGATAACACATAACAAATATATCACATTAACATATAAAAAACAAAAAACAAAAGCAGCTTCTTTTCATATTAATATTTTACATATAAAACAAAATGATCAGTTTGTTAAATATTATACATTATTATAGATTAAACTAGAAACTTCCTGCAGCAGAACAGTTGACAGTGAGCCGGGCCGGTGCCGGTGGGTCATGTGTGAGGAGCCCCAGCAGCTGATGGGGAACACTTATCAGGGAGGAGCTGATGGTGTTTGTGTCATTGATGCTCTGTTATGATTTCAGTGGTATGGCCGTTAATTATTAGTGCTGATCAATAATTACACTTAGTGTGTTTTTCTGTATCGTTTATACGCAAAACTGTGGAAACTCTGGAGGTCTTCTTCCTGGATCTGTTGTCACCCTTCCTACAATAACAAAGACATCATTCAGTTACAGTTTTCAAAGTGCTATATATATATATATATTCCACCAGCAAGTTTTTTCTTGATGTGAAATGACACAGGCGTCTATCAGAAGATAATAAGAGGATGTAAAAGAGGCATCATTCTGGAAATAAATATTTCTCAGCTTTTATTTTCCAGTCAAAATAATATGCTTGAATAAAAGTAACTTTAAGACAAAATTTGCTGCAAAGAGTATGAATCATTTCAGGCTTGACTGTATGTATATAGTCCAATAGATAGTATAATATAGATATGAAGCAATATATACGTAGTTCTCCCGGTGTGTAACTTACAGTCAGGAGTTTATATGAACAGTAAAAGAAGGTTGTTTTCTCATAGCGGACTTTTACTTGTAATAAAATAATCTGAATACTTCTTCAACCAACAGCATTACGTTACTACACTAACAGTATTTACAGCACGAAGGTCAGTTTTAATCTGTGATATCATCTACCTGTTTGGCCAGTGAGCCTCACTGCTGTTCAAATACACCAGACTCCTTTGACAGAAAGACTAAATTTACTTAGCAGAGCACAGATCTACCACACAGTCTCTTTTTGGCATTAATGTGAGGTACATTACATTATTTATTCATCTCAATTGATCAGATTAGTTTGTTTAGTTTAGTCAATAAAATATTAATAAATGTGGATCAATGTCTCCTAAAGTCCGTCTGTAAACTGGTTTTAGTGAATTTCTTTTAAGCAGAAATGCAGAAAACTGTTTTCAAACATGTAAACTGAATATTTATGTTTTTTATTGTTGATCAGACAAAACAAGATGTTTAATTTCTTTGACTCTAAACGTCCTAACAGACATTTTAAAGACCAAACGATGAATCAGTTTATCAAGAAAACTACATTTTAAGAAGCTGGATTAAGTTTCATTTATTTTTCTTAAGAATTAATAGATTATAAAAACAGTCGATGATTAATTTAAAGTCTGAAGGGTTTAGTGGCGTCTGGCTGAGAGGCTGCAGGTTTGTCCGTTCTGGGCTTCTTTAGAAACACGGCGGCTCCGTTAAAGAGGACGACTGTGGATATAAAGGTTTATTATAAAGTAACGTAAACAACAGTTCTTATTTTCAGGTGATTAAACACTTTAATTTAAACATGAAGCCACTAAATTCTACAAACTGCACCTTTAATAATCGATCAATAACTAATCAATGCAGCTCACATCAGAGTTGTGAAGCAGCAGATGTTTCAGACTCAGAACTGTTTCCTCACAGACGGCGTTTCATCTCTGATCTCTGCTGCAGTTTGATCAACATGAAACTAAAGATGTTAGAAAATGAAAATATTATATTATATAAATCTGATTCTTTAGTTTACCTGTAGACATTAACTACGACTCCCAAGGTGCATTTCAGCTAAAATACAACCAATCACAGAGCTTAAAAATATGGATTCACACCTCTGAGGGACGTCTTCTGTGCAGCAGCAGCAGCAGCAGCGGAGGATCATGGGTAATGTAGTGTTCTGAGTGTCAGATTATAAACCTGAAGGATGGTTTCTGTGTTTCCTCTCTTTTCATGACTCAGCAGAAACTAACCGAGCTGAAGCATGTGACCCCTCATGTGACTCAGACAGGAAGAGAGGCGCGCTTCCTGCTGCGCTGCAGGTTTTTCAGTTTATGATTTATTGACGCGTCACGAAGCGCCGCCTCCTCCTCGCCGCGTCGGCTCTGAGAGGAAACCGAGCTGTCAGCCGTCGCATCCGCAGCTTCTTCTTGGAAACGTTTTCTCTCCTGAGAAGCAGGAAGGAGCGTTTGTTAAAAATATCTGTCGACTTCCTCCTCAGAGCGTCCCACCCGCCCGATCAGCTGTGACGTACAGAGCAGCGAAACAAACGCACCTCAGTGTTTAAAGCAGTGACGCCGTTTTCTTCTCTTATTTGTGTTTATTGATGATCTGTGATGTTTATTTATTTATTTACATGATCTCTGACTGTTTGTGTTTATTCACACAGCTCTTCATCACCTGTGACGGCCAGTATTGATTAGGTATTGATTAGGTTTGGGCTAATGATGTGTGATTGGCTCTGAGGAGAACAGCTGTGTTTAATTTTATCACTATGGCAACAGGACATCAACAGGAAATGATTCAGCAACTGTGTTATTATCAAATTAGAAGTTGTGATCAGATACCAACAGATAATTAATTTATTGTCACATAAAAGAGAAAAGCATCAAATCAAAGCATCAAGTGACCGAATTTAAAAATGACAGATCAATTAATTGATTATCAGATCAGTTGCTGATCAGCTGATTAATCGTTGCAGCTCTAAATCAATAATTGATTCACTTTTTAAGCAACAATGTCAAAAATCAACCAGTTTCAGCTTCAGATGTGAAACTTTTCTGTGTCACACTTGATTGACTGACTATTGATCAGACTATTGATCAGACTATTGATCAGATCTCATCAGACTCTGGAGAATCTAACAGCTGTTATCAACATTTCACAGAATAAACGAGTGATCAGTGCAGGTTAATGAATAATAACCAGTTTTGTGTTTGTGTGTTTGTTTTAAACACCTCAGAGCGGCAGGCGGGTGGAGTTAACCGTGTGAGACACTGAACACCTGGAGGTTTATTTTCTGTCACTGCGTCAAAGACGAACTCTGAAATTAAAACAGGAAGAGTTTAAACTAATAAGCATTTTCATTATCAATTAATCTGCTGATTATTTCTCAATTAATCAATAAATTTTATTTTATTAAAGATCAGATAAAAGTGAAAAAGTCTGAGAAGCAGAAACCAGAGAATGTTTGAAGTTTCTGCCTGAAAATGACTAAAAAGATGAAATAATGATCAAAGTAGTTGAAGATTTGTTTTCAGTCAATCAACTAATTGATTAATTGATTAATTGGCTAACAGCTGCAGCTTCATCGTCTCTTCTGTGTTTCAGGAATCGACTTTAAGATCCGAACGATCGAGCTGGACGGAAAGAAAATCAAACTTCAGATTTGGTGAGTTCAGTTTGTTTTAATGTGACGTCGTTACTTTTAATGATCCGTCTCTATTCTGTCATTTTCATGGATGGATATAAACAAGCTGCTGTTGCCATGACGACATGTTGATAGAGCATCAACGATAAACCGATTGAATAATATTAAATATTTTCATTGAATTTCGACAGAAAAAAGATTTAAATGTGAAGATTTGTTGTTTTTCTTGATCTGACGTCGCTGGAAATGGAATATTTTTAGATTTTAGACTGAAAAAAGTCAAACTGATTAATTCATCAAAATTGTTCCTAATTGATTCTGACGATCAACCAATCGATTAATCGATTAATCGTTGCAGCTCTGGTTGGTCAAAAAACAGAATTTGTGTGAACGTGAGAAACATTTTTCAGTGTTTCCTGATGTTTTATTGACCAGATGTTTGTTGCTTTGCTTCATATTTAATAAACTAATATTTAAAACTTTAATTTAGATCAATTATAAAATGTATTTATGTTCTATGTTTGCTAAAGCTGCAACGAATGAACGTCAATTAACCAATTAGTTGATTGACAGACAACAGTTACTGAATATTTGTGTTTTATGGAGTCGATCAGATAAAACATTTTTCACTGTTTACTGACATTTTATAAACATATTGAATAATCAACTAAAGGATCAATAGATTCATCAATAATGAAATAATCATTAGTTGCAGCTCTTCATGTCGTATTAATTAAACTTAAAAACTGATAATAAAGAAATAAATATTAATCATGTGACTTCCTGCAGGGACACAGCGGGTCAGGAGCGGTTCAGGACCATCACCACGGCCTACTACAGGGGAGCCATGGTGAGACACTTCCTGTGCTGATGTCACTTCCTGTGCTGATGTTACTTCCTGTGCTGATGTCACTTCCTGTCTTTTGTGTCGCAGGGCATCATGCTGGTGTATGACATCACCAACGAGAAGTCCTTCGACAACATCAGGAACTGGATACGCAACATCGAGGAGGTAAGCCCCGCCCCCATGATGTCACACGACATCATCACTTAAAGGACCGGTTCCCAGTGTTCCCAGTGCTCCCAGTGCTCCCAGTGTTCCCAGTGTTTCCAGTTAAACCAGCAGTCAGGTTACCATGGTAACAGTGAAAGAGGTTTTCCTGGCTGTAATCATTCCTCCTGTTCATACTGGATATTAAAAGATCTCCTTCATCCACAGTGTGTCCAGATAGACATTTAAAGTGTGTGTGAAGCTTCATATTAGCTTCACATCAACTTTAAATCCATGTTTGTAGAGAAGGAGGACTGTGGATTTAGTCCTCCATCACTTCCATTGTAAGGTCATTATGAAGGATCTTCTGATGGTCAGTATGAACAGGAGGAATCATTACAGCAGCTTCACTATGGAGATTATTCCCTATCTTTATTCAAGAGCGTAGTATATAAATTTGAGAGCAAACTTTATTAATTTTACGTTCAAATTTTGTAATTTGTCCCTCAAAACCCTCCCCTCGCACTCAAACAGCCTCTGCTTGTTCTCAGATTTGCTCCGCTTCTGCGCGCTCACTAAATTTCTGCTCACGGATTTCTCCACCGTGGGCGCGAGCGTGCAGAAGAAACCTGAGTGCGAGGAGAAGAGTTGAAGTTTGAGCGCGAGCAACATTGTATCCGAGTGCGAGCACACAGTTTGAGCACAAGTGGAGCAAATCTGAGCGCAAGCAGAGGCTGTTTGAGTGCGAGGGGAGGGTTTTGAGGGACAAATTACAAAATTTGAACGTAAAATCAATAAAGTTTGCTCTCAAATTTATATACTACACTCTTGAATAAAGATAGGGAATAATCTCCATACTTCACTGATCATTTGCAGACTGATTGTTGGTTTAAACACTTGATAAACTGTGAACTGGTCCTTTAACAGCTCCATCTCTGTCTGTGCTGCCATCTGGTGGCCAAAATGTTTCATGTCTGAAGATTTCTCTGTTCAAATGGAAATGTGTTAACTTCCTATATTTTATATTTCATTTAATTTCTGTTGAAATGGAGGAAATTATTTAGTGAAAGTAGTTTAATCAGCTGCAGTAGAAAATGATTCATGTTGCCAAAACATCACATTTATTGTTTAAAAAGTTCAGACAGACAGAATCAGCTGTTACAGCTCTGAACTCTGAGCTCTAAAAAACATGATGGACACGTTTTCCTTCCTCATGAAACAAAACTAATTTTTCTTAAAAGTTTGAATCCTGCAGCTGCTCAGAGGCTTCGCTGTCGTTATCGTCCAATCAGCTCTGCTCGCCGCTGTCCTCCATTTTCATTCATTGTCATAGTTTACTGACAGGTTCTTCTTCTTCTTCTTCTTCTTCTTCTTCTTCTTCTTCTTCTCTGTCAGCTGTCTGTAGACTGAAAACAGGCTGATGTGCAAGAACCTGAACCCCAAACTGCTCCTGATGTGTTTCAGGAACAGAAATGTAAAATAATGGATGTAGAGTGATGAAGATGATGATGATGATGATGATGATGATGATGATGATGATGATGATGATGTGTGTGTGTTTGCAGCATGCGTCTTCAGACGTGGAGCGAATGGTTCTGGGGAACAAATGTGACATGAACGACAAGAGACAAGTGTCCAAAGAGCGAGGAGAGAAGGTCAGAGCTGCTCAGCAACACTGATTCATTATAATAATAATAAACAACTTTATTTATTACAGATCCCTCAACGTCCATGTGGGAGAACAAACACATGGAAACTTGTGATAAATGTCAACGTGTTTTTATAAAATAATAGTCAGTAATATTCATTACATACAGCAGCTGCTGCAGCACTAAAACTCTTTTTCCATCTTTAGTCAATATATGAAAAGATAAACTTAAATGTTGGAATGAAGCTTTTCATACATCACATACATTATATTTTTTTAGTATTTACTTATCTTATTTTTGTATTTACATATAGATTACAGAACGATCTACATTACAGATCGCTCTGTAATCTACGAAAAGAAGAACTTTAGAAACAAAATCAGTCAAACCTGTAAATTCATCAGCGAACAGGAACTTGAATAAAAATGATTTAATAATATCTGATCAATGAATAAATGAATAATAATCTGAAGTCCTGATGAATATAAAACAGAATAAAATATCAGAACACACAATAAATGAGATCAATACACTGACCGACAAATAAAATGGAAATAAAGTCTCAATAATAATAATTACATATTTCCAATTAAGAGATTTTCTGCACAAACTTTTAATTTCAGTTCATTTGAAACAGATGAAATCCAGTCTGGACGAACACTGACGGATCTGTTTGTTCTTCATTCTAAACTTTATTACTAAATATTATTAAGTTTATATTTTGACTGTGCTGCTGTAAACTTTACTGCTGCTGCTCTACAAACAATATTTAGTTATATTTAAAATATAAAATCTATTCTAATCTGTTCTGATTTTATTCTGTAAAAAATAATAATTCAAAAATCTAATTTGTTTAGTAAAAAGAACCTTTAAGAGTATAAACAGACTGATATATATAAATATATTTATATGTCTTTATGTTTGTATATGAACTGAAATGTTCAGTAAAATTCTTCTTCTTTGATAAGATTAAAATGTTTCTAACTTCCTGTCGTCTCGTCTCGTCGTTCAGCTGGCGATCGATTACGGGATCAAGTTTTTGGAAACCAGCGCGAAGTCGAGCATCAACGTGGAGGAAGTGAGTCTGGATCCGAGTCCGGATCAAACTTTATTTACACATTTCACACTGACGACTGTAACAAACAGAACGTTTCCCTCCGCAGGCCTTCATCACACTGGGCAGAGACATCATGAGCCGACTCAACAGGAAGATGGTGAGTTTCTAACTATAATGTTACCATGGTTACGGTGAGTTAGCTGTGAAACCTGATTTTACACCTGATTTTTTCACGTTTAGTTTAATAATCTCCATTAAATATGATGTGAATCAGCTGTTAGCAGTAACATGATGATGTTCTGTTATAAAGTTTAAACAGTTTCTACACAAAATAAGTTTTATTAAGATTTTACAGGAAGCTTCACTAACCTGAGATTATTCTATCGTTATTATATTTTATATAGTAAAATATCAATCAGTAACCTTAAAAATACATTCATATATTAATCAATAATGAAAACTATCAGCAGGAGCTTCAGATTCATGTGATGACATCACTCCTCGCCTCCTCAAACCTCCAAACATGAAGTTAAACTGTCTGAGTCTGACTCGTGTGTCTTTACATCAGCTGTCAGTGTAAATTTAAAAGAGAAATATAAATCAGCATAAATATGAGTTCTTACAGAAACATGTTAAATAATAATGAACATTATCTGTTAGTTTCACACACAACTGTAAAGTAAAATAGTCTGAAAAGATTTAATGTGGATTATTTTGACGTCTTTACGAAGTTATCTAAATGAATTAAAATATATAAAAGAAATTTATAAAAATATCTGGTTTACATCTTCATCTGCTGTCAAATAAACGTGGAGTAAAAATATAAAATAGCATCACATGGAAATACTCAAGTAAAGTACAAATACATCAAAACTACTTAAATACATAAACTTACAACAACTAATAATAATAATAAATACATGTTTTAAAGGTTAGTTTTATTTTGAAATGTTTTTACCAGTTGAGTAACGCTTTACTTCCAGTTCACTATTTATCATCAATAATCAGTTTATAAACAATACATAAACAGTTTATAACTGAATATAATGTAGTTTTAGATTTTCAGTGTTTATTAATGTTCAGTATTTATGAAGACATATTTTATATTATTTCAGCTGTGTTTTACTATATTGTCAATCATGATCCTGTTTATAAATACATTAATAAACAGTTAATGCAGCTGCATTATAGTGAGTTATAAACAGTTATTAACAGTTTATAGACTGATTATTAATGATAAATACAGTAAAATGTTACCTGTGAATGAATAACAATTAAGAGTATTTTTAAAAGTAGGAAGTAATAGCAGCATAAAAAAAGATTTTAAAAACACAAACAAAAAAAAACTTACTTGAGATCCTTGACTTTGACTAACGCAAGGAGACAGGCTCCATTTCATTGGTCAACTCAAAACCGGGCCTTCTATTGATTGGATGATTCTGACAGGTTGGTTGCTATGCTTGTTGCTACACAAAAAAATCCGAGCGCAGTGGAGAAATCCGTGAGCAGAAACTTAGCGAGCGCACAGAAGAAACCTGAGTGCGAGGAGAAGAGTTGAAGTTTGAGCGCGAGCAACATTGTATCCGAGTGCGAGCACACAGTTTGAGCACAAGCGGAGCAAATCTGAGCGCAAGCAGAGGCTGCTTGAGTGCGAGGGGAGGGTTTTGAGGGACAAATTACAAAATTTAAACGTAAAATCAATAAAGGTTGCTCTCAAATTTATATACTACGCTCTTGAATAAAGATTGGGAATAATCTCCATAGATATCTAACTCTGATTGGTTGTTGTTGTTGTTTGTTTTCCTCAGAGCGACAACAACCCGTCTGCAGGCGGCGGGCCGGTTAAAATCACAGAGTCTCGCTCCAAGAAAAGCCTCTTCAGGTGTTCGCTGCTGTAGGCGGAGCTTCTGCTCGACCACCTCCTCTTCCTCCTCTCCTTCTCCTTCTTCTTCCTCGTCTTCCTCCGGCTGCTGCAGAGCTGAAACCTCCAGGACGTTGTGCTGCTCTGCCGGCCGGCCACGACCAACAGCAGCTGGAAACATGAAGGAACATTTTCACTGAACCTGCAGAAAAGTTTCTGCTTCTCAATCAGCTCCAATCTGCCTCTCTGCACGCCGCCGCCGCCGCCTTCTTCTTCTGTTCTTAAAGTGTTTTGCCGTCAGCAGCAGGTGGAGGCGACTCTGCAGACGCAGCGAACTAACTCATGTTAAAGTTTTATTGTTTTAATGAAAGAAAATGATGATGATGAAGACTTGAATGTCAGAGATGAAGAGGACTGTGTGACGTTCAGACACGTCAGATCATTTTCAATTTTTTACCAAAGTGGATTTAAAGTCGTCGTTTGTCTGTTACATGAAGTTTATGTCAGTTTTATGTTTGTTATATTTGTTTATTCTCTATAAAGTTTCTATAATCTCTAAAAGCTGCAGCAGCAGCATCTTCCTCCAAAGATGAAATGAGTCCATGTTGGAAATATTGACGACTCGTTCATATGTTCCTGTTGAGCTGAAACTCTTTAGTTCGATCAAAGCTACGGAGGCTTCAGTGTGCCAAAATTATAATCACTAAAGATTCATGATAATCAGTTAAATAATGAATATGAATTATTAAAATAATTGTAAGAAATAATAATAAGATTATATTAGTGAATTGATAATTATATTTTCCTTTTATTGTCTTAATGATGAGAATGTGATTGATTTTTAAATGGTTTTGTTGGTTGGATTATTTGGCATCTTCAAATTAAAGTGATCACAGGATATAAACTGTAAATATTAAAGCAGGAAACAAAATGAGATGGAATATTAACAGGAAGACACTTCAGTAAAATAAATGGCAAGTTAGTTATTTAATTAAAATAACTAAAAGTTATTTCTCTCAGTTCTGTTTTTGTCATAAATACATTTTCAGACTGAAACTAAAATGATCGTTAAATGAGCCAATCACCAAGTTAATATAATTTTTATCACTGAAAATGACGATAAATCAGCTTTTAAATACGTTTCAACAGTTAAATCTTTTCTTGAATTTATTTTATTTACTGAAGTATCTTTCTGTCATATTTCATCTCAGCATTAATGTCTCCTGCTTCACTGTTTCATCTCGTCATCACTTTATTTAAAAGATTAATTGATTGTTGATGATTGTTTTTATATTTTACGTAATGTTATAATTAATCAGTGATTCTTCTGTTTGCACTCTGCAGCCTCCTTAAACATCACAGAACAACCCAGATATGAGAAATATATAAATATATAAACTGTAAACATTTACTATCCTTTTTTAACATCCATCATAGAAGCAAATATTTTAAATATTTTCTGATATTTGTGGCATTTTTCTGATTTCAGCCTCAAACTTGCAGTTTCTGCAGATTTTAAGCTTCCTGTTTGTCTCTGATTGGTCAGTTACCTCAAAGCTCTTATTTTGTTCAGTTTACGTCACTGAAGTTTTAAACTGGTTCAGGATCAGATTGTTCTTCCTGCTGTTACAGTTGATTTATGAAGAGTTTACAGGTCAGTTTTCAGACGAGTCTGTTTGTCTACGTTTGATATTTTCAGCTTCTTTTGTTCAGTTTAAATGATTTTTTGTATAAAAACAAACTGCAGTGAAGAAAAGTGGAGTTTTGTGTTCAGTGCTGAAGCTGAAGTATCGACAGCAGCTCAAACTGCAACACAAACGTTTGTCTCTGACGATAAACTGCAGCAGGTTCAGTTCATCTGGAAATGGAAACGCCAAGAACGTCTAAATAATGCAGAATCCCAGAAATGGCATGATAAATGACTGATTATTGATCACTGTGAGATTAAAACACGCTTTTAGCAGCAACTAAAAAAAAAAGAAGAGAAAGTGTAACTGAAACTTTGACGTCTTCTTTATAAACGGCCGTTCTGATGCAGATATTTTATTTCCTCTTTAAATGCTCTGAATTACATCACATGTGCAGTTTATGAGTTTCTTACAGGTCATGTATGTCAGGCTTCATCCTCACTGACAAACTACTGCAGAGAGTCTTAATACACAATAAACAGAATGTAGTTTGATGTGATGAAAATGTTGATTGATGACTTTAAAAGAGTTTATTGGAGGAATCAGCGGACTGTAGACGCTCTGCTGAAGTTGTTGAAGCTTTTCTGTGTTTTTGTATTTTATCGTTTCTTTGGTGTGAAACCACTCGAGGAAAAACCACTCAACATCTTCAACTGTTGATTTTATTTTTTTACTTTTCAGAGAGAAGTTCTATCCGACTGTTTGTTTGTGAATTCTTATTTTTGTATTAATCTGAAATATTTGTCATGTCTTAAACATATTATATTCACATGCAGCAGTTCTGAGTCATTGATTTCCATTCAGTGTTTTTACAGTTTTATTATTTGTTTGTTATATTTGCATTTAAATGCATTCAAAGTTTAAACTACAAGTAAAAAACAAAAGTAAAAACATTGTTTTTGTTACCAAATAAATAATTCAGTTTCATTATTCTGTCTTATATAAATAATTAATAATTAAATTTTAAAATTAAATCACAAATTTAACAATAAAAGGCCTTTAAACTTGAGACACAATAAAAAAAAGTCAGACATCAGTAAATGCATGTTTACATTAAAAGCTTTTTAAAAGTGTTAAATATTAATTTATTATACACGGTAGTTATTAACTTACTATTTTTATGGATTTTATAAATGCATTATATAAAATAGAATTGTTATAATAATTTTACTCCGTAAAAACACGTAATATTTCTGATGTCTGCTTTCCGAAGTTTTAGCTTGTTAAAGATCACTGAGTCGTTAATAGTTTTGTTACGGAAGCCCTGAAAGGCAAGCGAGAATTTTTTTTTTCTGAAGATCCAATTTCTAAGTTCTGATATAAATTATTTTATCTCTTGTGTTTATGACTTGAGAATAAGTAAAAAAAAGGTTTTCCCAGAATAATATTTCAAAGTTCCATTAAAAAAAAAAAAAAATCATCTGCAAAACAGGTGACATTTTTTTTTCCATCTGTAAAACAGTTGACAAAAAAAATGTATCCATTAAACACATGAGAAAAAAAAAGTTTTGTCAGGATCATTTTTCTATTTTTTTTCTCTCACATGTGTAAAGTAGGAGGTGAAAAAATATTTTTTTTCTGTCAAGATTTTTCTAAGTGTTTTATTTTTTTGTAAAATTCATTACGGCCACAAGAGGGCTTTAAAAAAAAAGTTTCTCACGTGTAAAGTAGCAGGTGAAAAAATATTTTTTTTTCCATCAGGATTTTTCTAATCCTGACAGAAAAAAAAAATAGAAAGATGATCCTGACAAAACTTTTTTTTTCTCATCTGTTTAATGGATAATTTTTTTTTTTGTCAACTGTTTTACAGATGGAAAAAAAAATTTCACTTATTACAAAAAAATAAAACACTTAGAAAAATCCTGACAGAAAAAAAATATTTTTTCACCTGCTACTTTACACGTGAGAAACTTTTTTTTTTTAAAGCCCTCTTGTGGCCGTAATGAATATTACAAAAAAATAAAACACTTAGAAAAATCCTGACAGAAAAAAAATATTTTTTCACCTGCTACTTTACACGTGAGAAACTTTTTTTTTTTTTAAGCCCTCTTGTGGCCGTAATGAATATTACAAAAAAATAAAACACTTAGAAAAATCCTGACAGAAAAAAAATATTTTTTCACCTGCTACTTTACACGTGAGAAACTTTTTTTTTTTTAAAGCCCTCTTGTGGCCGTAATGAATATTACAAAAAAATAAAACACTTAGAAAAATCCTGACAGAAAAAAAATATTTTTTCACCTGCTACTTTACACGTGAGAAACTTTTTTTTTAAAGCCCTCTTGTGGCCGTAATGAATTTTACAAAAAAATAAAACACTTAGAAAAATCTTGACAGAAAAAAAATATTTTTTCACCTCCTACTTTACACATGTGAGAGAAAAAAAATAGAAAAATGATCCTGACAAAACTTTTTTTTTCTCATCTGTTTAATGGATACATTTTTTTTGTCAACTGTTTTACAGATGGAAAAAAAAATGTCACCTGTTTTGCAGATGATTTTTTTTTTTTTTTTTAATGGAACTTTGAAATATTATTCTGGGAAAACCTTTTTTTTACTTATTCTCAAGTCATAAACACAAGAGATAAAATAATTTATATCAGAACTTAGAAATTGGATCTTCAGAAAAAAAAAAAATTCTCGCTTGCCTTTCAGGGCTTCCGTATTTTGTAGTTTTCTGCAGTCAGACCAAAGAGCAGCATCATAAATCTATAAACAAGTTTTTAATTTAACATTTTTTGTTTTTAATCTGAAGCCTCAATTCAGAAATCACTTGAAATATCGAATAAGTGACGTGCAGCAATGGAAACATTTTAAATTCAGATTATTGTGTCAAACAGCTCAGAGTAAGAAATCAGTTTATTTAAAGTGTTTCAGTAAACTTTAACACATAAAAACTAAATCCTGACAAAGTCAAGAATAAATTTTATATCCCGGTCGATCTGAGTTTGAAATCGTTACAGCTCACATCAGATGAGTTTTAGTTTTGTTGTACAATACTGAAGGAATATTTGAAGTCAGCAGAGAGAGACGCATAACAACAATAATAGTAATAGAGATGTGACTTATAATGATGGTGTGGAAGCAGGACATCCACAGGACCACAATCCCCACAGCCATTCAGGCACCGGAGCTTCCTGTGAGATGAGAAAGCACAAAGAACTCCGGGGAAGAAGTAAAGTTAGTAACAAGCATTAATGGTAAAAGAATACATGGAGGAGAGGAGAGAGGAGCCCAGTGCATCATGGGAAGTCCCCCAACAGTCTAGGCCTATAGCAGCATAACTAAGGGCAGTCTAAGCCTATAGCAGCATAACAGCATAACAGACTGAGAGCTGCAGTAACTTAAATTAACCTTTGCTAACCACAAATGATTTATCATCATGATTGAAGATGGAACACTTATGCTCACAGATCCTAGTTTTTAACTTGTTTTAATATAAATTGCATGGACATATTAATACATAAACAACATATTATTTGGTATTTTATATGTTCCTGCCTTTGACCTTAATCTCTACACCAGACTTCAGGTGGGTGAAATGATTAATCATAGCATAACAATGTACACAATTATGACAAGGAAATTTCCTGCTGGGAATCAGATAAAAAGTGCATGTGACTCTCAGGTAAATCAGTCTTCACTAAGAGATCACGTAAGCCGGAGGACCTTTTATAAAAACATCCGGGTGGGATTTGGAATGCACTGCAAATATGAGGGTCACTCTCCAAAATGTGGCAGAGTTTACTCACTACTCTTTGAAGTGACTTAGAGATGGAACTGAGTGTAGAAAGTAGTGCTAAGCCCTGAGAAGAGAAGAGAGCTTGTTTTAAGTAACTCTGATCGCTGAATAAGGCGTACCTTCTTAAGATGCTCATCCAATAATGTCTCTCCATAACCTCTACACCTAAAATTATCACACAGGACTTCAGCAAGTGACTTGAAAGAATTACAGATGCATCTGATCCTCAATAATTGACTATAAGGTAAAATTATTTTAAATGCTGATGAGTGAAAACTCCTGAAATGTAAAAAAAAGTATTTCTATTGCTTTTCTTTTTATATACTTCGTGTGTGTGGAGGTTCCAACTTTTTTCACCAAAACAACCAAAACAAGAGACACTTCCAAAATCAAAACACAACGTAAAGTTAATGGATTCCTTTCTTTAATTCATGTATGTATGACATTCTTCATTGGCACTACCACTCCAAATGAAAAATAAATCATCTATATACCTCCAATAATATTTAATGAACTTAGAATAGGGATTATGATTATGATATAAATTAAATCTAACTCAAATTTCCACATAAACAGATTTGCATAATTTGAAGCCACCAGTGAGCCCATAGCTGATAATGTTGGAGATAATATTGGTCCTGAAACTTAAAATATATTGTCAAAACTTCCTTAGTTAAAGATAACAGAAACTCCGTTGAAGGATTTAATTCAGTTATTAGATTTTTTTAAAAAAAAAAGAAGCTGAAACTGTGTCTTATCAGAGCATGAATCAATCACAACCTGTTAAAAAAAATGTTTAAATCTAAAAGTAGCCTAACCAATGTAAAGATTTTTATAATTGAATGATTGGGTTCTCCATCTGGTTTTTGTCAGAACATGAGTTGCTGTGTTCAGTATGAGCTGTAACTGACCAACAGCTTTCTTACATGATCTAGAGATTCAGCGTCTCGGCTGTTTTTCAGCCTGCTGTGTGTTGTTCTCAGCAGAACTAGACAGCGGTGCAGGAAGCCTCTCTGGGGGGGAACTCCAGCAAGGTGTCTGTGACACAAAGACGTTCTTCTCTGGACTCCTGCTGCTTTCTGTGATAGTAGTAGACTCTTGCCTGTTGTTCCACCTGCTTCCAGAGATCTAGTTTTGTCATCTTCCTTATTTGTTGTCAGTTTTCCTCCTGACAGTCAGTTTGGAAGTTTGTGAGTGTTTGGCTTCTTTGGAGAACTTGACGTCGTTTGAAGGGATTTTTCTCACTTACAGCAGTGACAGCAGGGTTTAACTGGCAGAATAAGCAATATAATTAATTAAAAACATCCTGTTCTGTGTGAAGAGTGTATGTGGCTGACATAAGTATCCTCAACCAGACCCGTCATGTCTGTCAGAAAGATGTTTCACCTCACCTATTATTGAAGTGAAGTTGGATTGTAATGTTCTGCTGACACTATGACATACTGAGAAAGTGGTTCAGTAAGAGATTCTGTACGAGATACAATCAGTGTCTAATTGTCTTTCAAGTTCTTTGATGTATAAAGTTTTATCCTGAAGCACAATGGCACCACCTTTGTCTGCATGGTGTATAATGATGGCTTCATTATTCATCAACTCAGCCAGTGCTTTCTCTCTGACTCTAAAGATTACAGGGCTAAGTTTGTCATTTACTGCCTGCACAAAAATCCATAACATCCTGTCACACTAGTCGACAAAAAGTTTCCACTGATTGGTTGTTTACCTGTAGTGTAAATGTAGTGTACCTGTCAGTCACAGAATTCATTTTAAATGTGATTTTAGCCAGTCAGTGATTTTTCACTGACTGGCTTTGCCCATCTTATCAATCTGACATAGTTTAGACTTACGTACTTGCTGGGTCTCTTAGATCCTCTGACTGAAACCTCTGGACTCTAACTGAGGTCAGAACTAAAAGGCTCTGAAAGGCAGCCTTTGTTAATTACGCCCCAAAACTCTGGAACAGTCTTCCTGAGAGTCTGACTGACTATAAATCTGTTGATGCTTTCAAGTGAAATCTGGAGACATATTTTCACCATTGCTTTCTCCTGGACACCACAGATAAATCAGACTGCATCAGTAAATGCCATCTTGACACTTTGTCTTGTTGTTGGAATATAAAAAGGTACAGATATTAAAACTATCATCAGACTTTCTGATCCAACTGATAAAGATTCAAAATGTCTGTTAATGTTTGACTTCAGACGTTCTGATTCTTCCAAAGTTCAGAGCTGCTGTTCTGTTATCAGATTTCCTTAAAGATCACCTCAGATTAAAGATGAATACAGGGAGCTGAGACTGTGAATCAACAGGAACTTAAAAATCTCCTGCTGTCAGTTACATGTTTGTTCTTCTTCTGGTTAGTTTCCTGGTTGAAGCTGCTGATATATTTCATCTTCACTCATCAGCTCCATTCAGATTATTTTCAGCATCTAAAGGTAACGTAACCAACAGTTTTCATCACATTTATGTCAGCAGGTGTTAAAATGATCTGATACCAGTAGAGATGGTTGTTATAGTGATGTGTTATGTTGATTTGTTTACTGCACTGGTGGAATGAATGAAACACCAGAGGAAATAAGAAAAACTTTGTTTTGACAAAGCTGAAATTCAACCTGTTTGTGAGACACACGAAGTGGCCAGAAAAATAGAAACACCTGTATGATGTAATAAAACACTGCTGCATTAATTTATTTTGTTAGACCAAATTCATATATTGGTTTAATTACAGCATGTGGTTCATGTTCAGGCTCTACTTTGTAGTGTGTAAATAATTATTTTGTCTGTCTCAGTTGTTTTATAGAGAGCCTCTAAAGTCCCAAAAGGTGGTAAATCTTTATCTTGTGCACACAAGTGTTTATCTTGTGGGAACAGATTAATATCTGCACAGTAAAGGCATGATAGGCCTCTGCTTTGAAGACCATGCAAGTAAGTTGCATTTATAGCTTTTAATAGTTTGTTAATTTCTCAAGTATCTTAGAAACATGGTGATGTTCATTTGTTATGTTTAAGTCAAAAGAAAAGATACCACCTTTTAGGGGCTTTGTAGTTTTATCTTCTTATTTTACATGAAAATATATAAAATATTACATCCATAAAATAATACATAATATCATAAAAAATGGTAAACTAAATTCAGTCCAGAACATCAACACCATGAACCTAAAACGTGACTTTAAAAAGTTACAAAGAGTTTAGATTTATTACTGGATCGTTGTATTTTTCTGACACTTCAGTCACAGCTGGAGAGATAATAATGTACATTGACATTAATATCAATACTGAACCATCCATTGTTAGACCTGTTATTTTAGCGTTATGTAGAACTTTCACTGACTGATAATAATATGAAAATAGTTATGAGTATGATCATGTAATATAATATGTACTTAATACAATATAAAGCTCTTTTGGGTCATTTTCAGATGGTACACCTGCCCAACAACTGAAACTGGGTGTTAAACTATGTTATTTCAATAGATGCTTTGCAGTCACTTAATTGATCATTAAACAGTAAAAAGCTGCTGCAGTGACGTTAGCAATATTATCACTGGCTAGCAATGCTATAACAATAAACCAATCTGATCAATAAGAGAAACTTTATTAACTTTCGACACAACACTGACTGTTCTAACACAGTGATGTGGTTTTGTACTTTTACATAAAATGAACTCAAACAGTTTCAAACAGTTTTAATTTTGTTTATGAAAAACTGTTTCTTGAAGCCAGTAACTGTTTGTTCCATTAATTTAATCGTTGGAGACGTGGCAGAATCAAGGGTCACTGCATTTCATAATCATTTATTACAGTTATTATAATAATTAATCCACAATAACAATAATCCAAAGTCCAGCAGAAACAGTTTGTTTCAAAGGTTACACATTTTGTATATAATAATACCATAATAAAAGCCATATGATAATAAACTCTTACAACAAGGTCACAGAAATACTGTCGAAAACATATTTTTAACAACTACAACAACTGTAACTACTTCTTATAATGAAATAAGTTAGAGGCCAATGAAGACTTAATAGCTGTTTAACAAAAAAGATGGTGAACTCACTCTTCAACATTTCACTTCAATCTTTATTTTAATTTTATTTATACAGCACCTTTTAAAAACAAAGTTTACAAAGTGCTTTGACAAACAAAGCAAAAGCAGAACAATGCAAAGCAAAGAAATAAAATAGAAAAAAAGAGAGACAAAGAAATTATAAAAGTTTAAAATAGAGATGGAAATGGTTATAAAAGTTTTAAAACACAGATGATTGAAAGACAACATCATATAAAAGCGAGTCTGTAGAAATGGGTTTTAAGAAGTGATTTAAAAGAAGTTACTGATTCTGCGATCTCCTCAGGCAGGTCGTTCCAAAGTCGAGGGGCTCTGATGGAAAAAGCTCGGTCACCTTTAGATTTAAGCCTCGACTTTGGAACGACCAGAAGGAAACAACCACCTGAGGATCTAAGGCTGCGGGGGAGCTCGTACGGGGTCAACATATCTGTTATGTAGCTTGGAGCTTTAGATCCAGACGAGTTTTAAAAGTGATCAGTAAAATCTTAAAATCAATTCTTAAACGAACAGGAAGCCAATGGAGAGAAGCTAAAATCAGAGTGATGTGCTGCTGTCTGTTAAAACCAGTAAGAAGCCTAGCTGCTGCGTTCTGAACTAGTTGGAGGCGAGACAGGGATCTTTGTGTAATGCCGGAAAGGAGGAGTTGCAGTAATCAAGTCTGGAGAAAATGAATGCGTGGATGATTTTTTCAAGGTCAGACTGGTAGAGCATTGGCTTGATTCTGGATATGGTTCTGATGTGGAGGAAGCAGGACTGGACAACTTTGTTGATGTGTGGTTTGAAACTTAAACCGAAGTCAAACAGCACTCCCAGATTTCTGGCGGTGGGCTTCATGTAGGTGGAGAGGGGCCCGAGACTGATGGGGTTATTTGGGTTAGGGGAACTGAACAGGATGACTTCTGTTTTTGAATTGTTGAATTGAAGGAAATTTTGTGCCATCCAACAGTCAACATCACTGAGACAATCTACAGCAGCAGCTAGGCTTCTTGGGTCACCGGGTCTCAGGGGAAGGTATATCTGTGTGTCGTCTGCATAGCAATGAAAAGAAACTTTGTGTTGTTGAATGATTTGACCAAGTGGCAGCATATAGATAGAAAATAAAATTGGACCTAAAATTGAACCTTGTGGTACAAGGTTCAATTTCACTTCAATGTGCTTGATAATATGAAAATGTTATAATGATAATATAAAATGAACAATTAATTTAGATGTGTCCTTCTGTTCAAAGCTCTCATCCAAATACAAACTGAAGACAAAGAAATACAATTTCCCTCCTTTCTGTTCATATCTGATCAATATTCAGTTCAACTTCAATCTATTTCTTTTTCTTTGTTTTCTTACCTCTTAATTTTTGTCCTTTTTGTCTCTGCTGATTACTGAACCTTCTACAGCTGCCCATCACTCTATTGGTTCGAAAACTACAACATTAACCCAACTATTAGATTCAACTGATTGCCTGTTAAAGTTATTGGAGTTATATATAGATATAACAGAAGTAATTCAGTACATCTTATGACTAAAAAGCCACTAAATATTACAGATTATTGCAGAAAACTAATAGACTGACAGCGTCCTCAGATTGATGAAGGAGGATCAGCAGCAGTTTCTCTGTGTTTCCTCTGCAGGTGAAGGGAGAATGACTCTGTTACTGATGTGGATCTGAATTCACCTGGTGAGTATTTTTATGTCTTGTTCCACGTAGCTGACTCCACCATCAGGTCATCTCATTTAAACTGAAATGTGTCTCTATAGTAGTAAATGAAAAGTCACTGGAACATTCTCAAACTAAAGTTCTTTAACATTAAAGCTCAGTGGGAATCTTTAAAATAATTTCTCATTTTGGCTCCATCTGGTGGTGGAATCAAGAATGACATGATGTTAGACAGCAGTGTGTGATCTGTGTGACGTGCAGCTTGTTGTAATGAATGAGCTTGTTGTTGTGTTTGTGTGAAGGTGTTTCTCTGCTATGGATCAGTGTGAGGACAGAGAGGAGGGAGTCCCTCCCTCTAAAAGCTCTCTGTGTGGGGAACATGACAGCCAGACCAAAGCTCAGAGGTGAGATGAGGATCTCTAACTGTCCATCACTGTTCTCCACTCACATCACTCCACCATCATTATTCACACTCACTGTCACATCTGACACTCAACTACTGAATAATAACTCACAATAACTCAGAATGAACTACTAACTTTCTGAGTTAACAAAGACCTCAACGACTGATTAGTCAACTAATCAATAAGATGAAGCATCTTTGATCAGATGACATGTTGATGAACAGGAGAACGTTTCTCATCCACTGTCTTCTTACTGATTTTCATTCTGCTTCTAAAATTTCAGCTGCTGACAGTCTGGTCAAAATTCATCTTTTTAAACTCTTTGATTTGTTGATTGTTTGTTTGTATCAGGATGCAGCAGCAGAGAGCAGACTCTCCTCAACCCAGCTGTGAGAGTGATGACTCTATGGATCGCTTTATTGAGTTTAAAGATAGACGACCTGCTGATGGAAGGTAAGAATGTAAAACTGAAGTCTGTTATTATCTGAGTCTCCTGAGAAGAGGAATCAATATATTGTTCCAGCAGTGACATCACAGTGTCCACCTGTGCAACAGTCACATGTCAAAGAGTTCAGTGTTATAAGACACCAACATGGTCACTATATCAATATGTGTTTAACTATGAAAACATCACATCCAATAATCAGAGCAGCAGCTAACTTGGATGTGTCTGTCTGGAGCTTCAAAGATGGATCCTGTTGAGCAAAGGTCACAATATTGATCTCAGGATTGATAAACTGACTGAACAGATTGATCATTGACAGAAAGGATTGTTAGACACAAGAATGTTTTATATTTATGGAAGATGAGAAAAACTCTAAAATGTCTCATTAAAGACAAATCAAAGAAAGAAAATGAGACACAATGCAGGTTATGTATACGTGTTTCCTTTTCATGTCAGTGTTTACTGTCATAATGAATGAAAAAGCTTTGGTAAAGAGACAATGAAGGTTTCTCAGGCTGCATTCAAATCAAAGCAGAAGACAGGAAACAAAGTGAAAAGGTGTTTTACATTTCAGTGTTTGTTGTCTTGTCTGTTCTTTCATGCAGCACAATCCATCTCATTAAAACTGCAAACAGTCTCACAAATGGAACTAAACATACAGTCAGTAGTTCTGTCCCTCAGCACACAGGAAACTCTTTTATTGTGAAAGGCTGTCTGTCATGTTGGACTTCACCTCTGCTGGTGTTGATAAGCTCCGCCCATGGCGCTGCCTCCAAGCTGTGATTGGACAGCTGATTATTGTTCAGTTTGACAGGAACATGTTGATGTCAGAAAGACTCAGCTCCCTCTCTCACAGAGCTTCTTATTCAGTGTTGGCAGGTGTTTGCTGCCCTCTGCAGGACAACACTGACATCTAACACACCTCCTCACTTTGTTTCTCTGCTCTCAGTTATTGTTTTCTTTTCACTTTAATTCATCTCATTCAGTTTGAAAGACAAAACATTGATATAATTATAATATTAATCCACCTGATCCCTGAACCCTCATGTAGCGGCTCCATCAGGCACAGCTGAGATTTCATACTTTTTTTTCTTTCTTCTTCTTCTTCTTCCCTCCTCTCTTCTAAACAAATAAAAAAATAAACGACCCCGTTTGAATTAGAAAGTTTTTTGAAAAATTATAATCAGGATCTGTTTGTATCAGATGGCAGGCAGGGTGTCAAGCAGGACATTACATTATACACTACCACTACATCATCCTGGCTCATTCCTTTTTTCTGTTTCTTCTTCTTCTCTCCTCCTTTCTTCTAAACAAACAAACAACACAAAACAAGCGATGTAGAAGAGCGACAAAGAGGCAGGAGGTCTGACAGGATGAAGACAAGAGTGGCTGACAGCTCAGGAACTGACTGGGCATCTCTGCCGGCACTGGGCAGCAGAGTTTACTAAACTACTTTCTCCTCCACTAGGCCAAATCTCTATTTCTTCAGTTTAATTCTGGTATTACAACTGGTGGTACATCCTCTATTTGTTTGGCATTAACTACATGTTTTATTTGTATCAGGATGCAGCAGCAGAGAGCAGACTCTCCTGAACCCAGCTGTGTGTCCATGAAGAGTGACGACTCTATGGATCCTCCTATCGAGTTTAAAGATCGACAACCTGCTGATGAAAGGTAAGAATTTGACATCCAGTAATCAGAGCAGCATTTACAGGAGTTCAGTTTCTCATCACGACAGAACATCTTTAATAAGCTGTGTGCAGATTTGAGTCATTAAATGTCCTTAAACATGATGTTTTCTCCACAGAGTTCAGCAGCAGAGCTCAGAGGTTCCCAGTGATCAGTCTGCACAGCAGCATCAAACACACCTGGACTCCATATTTATGGTGTGTACATGTACAAACACACCTTTAATATTAACTCCATCAACCACAGATGAAATACTAAAGTACCATTCAGGTCCTAACAGTGTCCATGCTGCTCTGTTTAGACCAGCAGGCCTTCAGACTGACACATGAATCACATGTTGTGTTTCTATCAGTTTAAATTAAATGTTCAGTTTATCTTTCTGTTCCAGCTGCTGGAGGAGAACATCATCACTTTTGTGAAGAACGAGCTGAAGAGAGTCCAGAGGGGTCTGAGTCCAGATTACCCAGAATGCTTAGAGAGTCAGAGTGAGGATGAGGAGGTGTTGGATGGTGAGGAGGAAGAGCAGAGGAGGAGAATCAGAGAAGCATTTCTGAAGGTCACACTGCACTTCCTGAGGAGAATGAAGCAGGAGGAGCTGGCTGACCGTCTGCAGTACAGTAAGAGGATTTTAACAGATTTAACATGATGGAGGCAACATGGGAGAGGTTTATATTTCAAACTCTGCTGTAAATATGCTGCACACATCTGCATCAGATCAGAGGCTGTTTGTCCTCCACTGATGAGCTGAATAAAACTGATGGAGGAGGAAAAACTATATAGACACACTTAGATGTTCAGATTTCTAGACTTTCTGTAGGATCCACTCACTGATTTACTTTGTTGTTTGTTCATTCAGGAACTCGTGCTGCACTGTGTCGACGTAAACTCAAGTCTAACCTGCAGAAGAAGTTCCAGTGTGTGTTTGAGGGGATTGCTAAAGCAGGAAACCCAACCCTTCTGAATCAGATCTACGCAGAGCTCTACATCACAGAGGGAGGGACTGCAGAGGTCAATGATGAACATGAGGTCAGACAGATTGAAACAGCATCCAGGAAACCAGTCAGACCAGAAACAACCATCAGACAAGAAGACATCTTTAAAGCCTCACCTGGAAGAGATGAACCAATCAGAACAGTGATGACAAAGGGAGTGGCTGGCATTGGGAAAACAGTCTTAACACAGAAGTTCACTCTGGACTGGGCTGAAGACAAAGCCAACCAGGACATACACTTCACATTTCCATTCACTTTCAGAGAGCTGAATGTGCTGAAAGAGGAAAAGTACAGCTTGGTGGAACTTGTTCATCACTTCTTTACTGAAACCAAAGAAGCAGGAATCTGCAGGTTTGAAGAGTTCCAGGTTGTGTTCATCTTTGACGGTCTGGATGAGTGTCGACTTCCTCTGGACTTCCACAACAATGAGATCCTGACTGATGTTACAGAGTCCACCTCACTGGATGTGCTGCTGACAAACCTCATCAGGGGGAAGCTGCTTCCCTCTGCTCGCCTCTGGATAACCACACGACCTGCAGCAGCCAATCAGATCCCTCCTGAGTGTGTCGGCATGGTGACAGAGGTCAGAGGGTTCACTGACCCACAGAAGGAGGAGTACTTCAGGAAGAGATTCACAGATGAGGAGCAGGCCAGCACCATCATCTCCCACATCAAGACATCACGAAGCCTCCACATCATGTGCTACATGCCAGTCTTCTGCTGGATCACTGCTACAGTTCTGGAGGAACTGTTGAAAAGCAGAAAGGGAGGAGAGCTGCCCAAGACCCTGACTGAGATGTACATCCACTTCCTGGTGGTTCAGACCAAACTGAAGAAGGTAAAGTATGATGGAGGAGCTGAGACAGATCCACACTGGAGTCCAGAGAGCAGGAAGATGATTGAGTCTCTGGGAAAACTGGCTTTTGAGCAGCTGCAGAAAGGAAACCTGATCTTCTATGAATCAGACCTGACAGAGTGTGGCATCGATATCAGAGCAGCCTCAGTGTACTCAGGAGTGTTCACACAGGTCTTTAAAGAGGAGAGAGGGCTGTACCAGGACAAGGTGTTCTGCTTCATCCATCTGAGTGTTCAGGAGTTTCTGGCTGCTCTTCATGTCCATCTGACATTCATCAACTCTGGAGTCAATCTGCTGGCAGAAGAACAAACAACATCCTGGTGGTCCAAAGTGTTTAAATACAAACTTGAACCAACACATCTCTACCAGAGTGCTGTGGACGAGGCCTTAAAGAGTCCAAATGGACACCTGGACTTGTTCCTCCGCTTCCTCCTGGGTCTTTCACTGCAGACCAATCAGACTCTCCTACGAGGTCTGGTGACAGAGACAGGAAGTAGCTCACAAACCAATCAGAAAACAGTTCAGTACATCAAGAAGAAGATCAGTGAGAATCTGTCTGCAGAGAGAAGCATCAATCTGTTCCACTGTCTGAATGAACTGAATGATCGTTCTCTAGTGGAGGAGATCCAACAGTACCTGAGATCAGGAAGTCTCTCCACAGATAAATTGTCTCCTGCTCAGTGGTCAGCTCTGGTCTTCATCTTACTGTCATCAGAAAAAGATCTGGATGTGTTTGACCTGAAGAAATACTCTGCTTCAGAGGAGGCTCTTCTGAGGCTGCTGCCAGTGATCAAAGCCTCCAACAAAGCTCTGTAAGTACACAGAACTATCCAGATTAATGTCATTTAATCTTTCCTAAAGGAAGAAAACTAATGTTTGCAATTGTTTTCTTTTGTTCTGCTGATTCATCTTCAGACTAAGTGGCTGTAACCTCTCAGAGAGAAGTTGTGAAGCTCTGTCCTCAGTTCTCAGCTCGCAGTCCTCTAGTCTGAGAGAGCTGGACCTGAGTAACAACAACCTGCAGGATTCAGGAGTGAAGCAGCTGTTTGTTGGACTGGAGAGTCCACACTGCACACTGGAAACTCTCAGGTCATTTTTATTACTTTGTAATAAAATAATATTGTGACTTTCCCAGTTTCTAGTTTACATGAAGAGATTTTGATACTAAAAGGATTTTGTATCCTGTCAGAAGAATAAAGTGTTGTAACACTTTATCACAACACAGAATTGTAAGAGGGGGGGGGGGGGGGGTGAAATGACATATCCTGATCAAAGATAACTCACAGATTGCTTCGTAACAAGTAAAACTGCTTTCATGCCAAAATGTGAGTTAGGATATATGTTTGTCATGAAGACAATGAAGACTCATTGTCATGAAAATCTAGTATAATGGAAAGAATAACAGAAAATATACAATATACAAAGATCTTTAGATATGGTGTTGAACAATACTTAACTTTAAAGGCATTTCTTCTGCCAAAGTTAAGACAGTACGGCATCAGATTAAACCTTGAGCTTCAGGAATTGTTGCCTCCAGCAGTAACACATGCTTTCTCCCCTGCTACTAAACTAACATGTATCTGCATGACACCAACATACAGCAGGGGGCGCCGAGTGTAAGGCAAGTTTGTTTGTATAGCACATTTCAACAACAAGGCAATTCAAAGTTGTTTACAAAGATCATAAAAGGCATTAAAACAGAATTTAAAAGCAAGACAGATAAAAAGACATATAAAAACAATTAAAAGTGTCACATTTAGGAATTTAAAAAAACATTACAGTAATTGAGTCTACTGAAGATAAATCCAGGACAAGTTTTTCCAAATCCTGCTGAGACATAAGTTCTTTTATTCTTGATCTGTTCTTCAGGTGATAGCATTCTGACTTAGTGATTGTTTTAATGTTGCTGTTGAAATTCAGGTCCGTATCCATGACTACACCAAGATTTCTGGCTTGATTGTGGTTTTTAACATTACTGACTGAAGATGAGTGCTGACTTTTAAACATTCTTCTTTGGCTCCAAAAACAATTACTTCAGTTTTGTCTTTGTTTGACTGAAGAAAGTTCTCTCTCATCCAATCATTGATTTCTTTAATGCACTTCCTCAGTGTTTGTATTGGACCATAGTCCCCTGGTGATACAGTTATGTAAATCTGTGTGTCATCCGCATAACTGTGGTAGCATATTTGATTGTCTTTCATAATCTGAGTCAGTGGGAGCATGTAGATGTTGAACAGAAGAGGCCCCAGAATGGAGCCTTGGGCAACTCTGCATGTCATTTCTGTTCGCTCAGATGTGTAATTACCTACAGACACAAAGTAGTCTCTGTCCTTAAAGTAGGATTTAAACCAGTTTAGCACTGTGCCAGAAAGTCCCAACCAGTTTTCCAGTCTGTCTAGTAATGTGTTGTGGTCGACTGTGACAAATGCAGCACTGAGATCTAGTAATACTAATACTGTAATTCTGCCACTGTCAGTGTTTAAGTGTCACTGAAGACTTTAACAAGAGCAGTCTCAGTGCTGTGGTGTGGTCCAAATCCTGACTGGAAGACATCAAAACAGTTGTTTAGTGCCACAAAGTTGTTCAATTGTTGGAAAAAAACAGCTTTTTCAATGATTTTGCTTAGAAAAGGGAGGTTTGATATGGGCCTATAGTTGCTCATTAGTGATGTATCTAGATTGTTCTTTGTTAAGAGGCTTGATGTTGGCGGTTTTCAGGGCTTGTGGGAAGACACCTGACAGAAGAGATGTGTTAACAATCTGTAGGAGATCTGGGGCCATGCAGTCTGAGACCGTGTAGAAAAACCCTGCAGGCAGAATATCAAGACAGCAAGAGGAGGATTTCAGATGTTTATAATGTCCTCTAGGTTTTTGTGGTTGACTGGGTGGAATTGTGTCATACTACTGAAATTGATTTTAAATGGATTCAGGGACAACACATATTCTGCACCTGATATGGTGGAACTGACTGTTTGTCTGATTTTCTGAATTTTGTTACTGAAGAATGAAGCAAATTCATTGCAAGCTTTGGTGGATTGAAGTTCAGGGGCTACTGACACAGGAGAGTTTGTTAGCCTGTCGACAGCAAATAAGGCACGTGCATTATTATTATTTTTGGTAATGATTTCGGAGAAGAAGGACTGCCTTGCATTTCTCAGTTCCAAATTATAAATGTGTAGTCTCTCTTTATAGATGTCATAATGAACCTGGAGATTTGTTTTGCGCCACCTGCGTTCAGCTTTTCGACACTCTCTTTTTTCCATTCTGACCAGTGTGGCGTTTCTCCATGGAGATCTTTTGTTACCAGAGACAACCTTCACCTTGGTAGGTGCAATGGCATCAATAACATTTGTAATTTTAGAACTAAAATTATCTACAAGGTCATTGACTGAGACCCAGGAGAAAGCGGGTATGACAGAGAAGACCTGAATTAATGTTTCACTGGTGTTTTCAGTGATATACCGTTTTGTGATTACCTCTCTTTGAACATTTGTGTGCATGGAGATAGCACTCTCAAAGAAAACACAGGAATGATCAGAGAGAGCAACATCAGTCACCACAACCTCAGAGATGTTCAGACCCTTAGAGATGATGAAGTCCAGAGTGTGCTCCTTGTTGTGTGTGGGCTCCATTACATGCTGAGTCAGACCGTAGTTATCAATAACATAATACAGTTCTTTAGTCCCTCTGTCCTGGGGATTATCAACATGGATGTTAAAATCACCGACAATGACTACACAGTCAAAGTCAATACAGACAATAGACAGCAGTTCAGCAAAATCATCAAAAAAGGTTGCACAGTATTTAGGTGGCCTGTAGATATTTAGAAATACTGCACGAGCAACTGAAGAGCCAAATATTCAAAAAAATCAAAGTTTCCATAACACATCTGTTTGCATTGGAGGGAATCATTAAACAAAATGGCAACTCCACCTCCTTTCTTATGCACTCTAGCTTCACTCATAAAACTGAAGTTGGGAGGGGCTGACTCGATAAGAACAGCTGCACTGTTATCTTGGTCTAACCAAGTTTCAGTTAAAAACATAAAATCAAGGTTGTGGTCTATGATGAAATCATCGATTAAAAAGGTCTTTCCTGATAAAGACCTGATATTTAATAAAGCTGAATTTAATGTATTAAAAATATTATCTACCCAGTTTTTTGAGACAAGCTGTAGCTGACGAGGAATGGATGTTAAATTTGATAAATTCACAGAACCAGATGAGTGCTTCCTCTCTCTGAACAGATTCACCATTCTTTTCCTGTTACCTATCAAGACAAGAATTGGGCAAGCTACCGGCACACTGGGCCCCGGCTTTTGCTGGGAAGAGACATGAGTATCATTGGCCTTGCAGCCTGGACCCAGCACATATCAGTTAGTGCTTTTTTGTCGTGGAGGAGGGGGAGGAAGGAGGGAGGGTAAGGGAGGAGGTAGAGGATGACTCTGTAGCTGCCGTGGAGTGGGGGGGGGGGGGGGTAACTGTGATGAAACTGTTGGGACTGGGCTGGAAGTCATTGGTGGAGGTGGACACCGAGGGGTCATCTGGTCAGTGAACTCCAAGAGGGGGGAGGAGGGAGAAAGGGTGACTGGAGAAGAGAGTGAGAGTGACCTGGTTGGGTTTCGGGGGGGCGAAGGCGGTGAATCCTCGAAAGTGGGAGTTGGTCGACTCCTTTTGTGACTGGCGGTAGAGGGCCACTGATAAACACCTCAGCACTCAGCGAGCTGACTGTGTTCAACAGATCACCAAAGTCTCGTTTCAGCACTTCAGACTGTTGTTTCACAACATCATTGGCCCCCATGTGCAGTATGATGTTTTTCACATTTGGATGTGCTGCCACCATATGAAGGACTCTCTCAGTCATGTATTTTGGTGTTCTTACTGCACATGCTTCTTAAATCTTTTACAGCACAGTCACCCACAATCAGAGTTTCAGGCCCAGTAGTTAGCTTTCCCTGTAGCCTTTTATTTTCAGATTTACTCTCAGTCCTTACCCTGCTATGTGAAGATGAGTGGTTATCCAGGTCATCCGATGGAGATCCAGGGTCCTGCAGGAGTGGAGCAAATCTGTTCTCCAATCTTACACTCGGTTGTTGGGGAGGTTTGGTGTAATTTCTCCCTTTCACAGCTGTCCACCGCTGTGTCCTACTAAGAACAGGGGTTGAGGAAGCAGTCTGCCTGGATAGTGCAGGCCAGCCAGTCGCATCACAAATCTAAGGGCACTGGGCTCTGCCTGTTACTCATCCTCCCGTTTTCCCAGGAAATGATTTACTCTTAGGCTTTGCTCCAAGAGAGTTCCAGGGATGACTACCACTTGTAGATTTATTATCCACTTCACAGCCCTCCTGTTTCTTGGTAGTCTTGGTGGTGCTAAGTAGCTGTGTGTTAGCATGCTCTTGTCTGCTGCTCTGAGTCCATGGTAAGGTGGTGTCATTCCAACATAGTCCATTCACTTCCACGTTCACTTCTATCCGCTGAATTTTGTTTTCCAGCACTGCAATTTTCTACAGAAGTTTGTGGTAGTCGTCCGTGGAGAAGGGAGGCATCTTGCTGTTGATTAGCTTTGGCTAAGTGCTACTGCAGTAGCTACAGGCTTGTACAGGCTAGGCCTCACTCACGTCGTATTGACGTGAGTGAGGCTATATTGAGGTTATAAAAATGTTGAAATATTGATTGATTGATTGATGTTACTTTATATAGCTAATTGCCTGCTATATCTAACAAAAAATGTTTTAGTCCCAGTGATTTACAGGTATCTAGGAGCTGCTGCTCATATTTTATCGCAGAGAAAACAAGAATATAAGCAGAAAAATGTAAGCAGAAGTGAGAGCAAGCAGAAAAGCTGTATGAAAGCAGGCAAAGACAAAATACTGTTTATTGAGTTTAGAATCTTTTTAAGCTCATTAGAGCAACTGTTGTGTGTGTTCAGTCTGTCAGGATGTCTGATCACAGAGGAAGGCTGTGCTTCTCTGGCCTCAGCTCTGAACTCCAACCCCTCCCATCTGAGAGAGCTGGACCTGAGTTACAATCATCCAGGAGACTCAGGAGAGAAGCTTCTGTCTGCTGGACTGAAGGATCCACACTGGAGACTGGACACTCTCAGGTATGGACAGATGTGGTGTGTTTTAAATTACGTACTTCTGTTAGTACATTTTCATGTAGTATACTATGTGCATTATGTACTTACTGGCATAGTGAACCAATTTTGACAGGGTAGTGTTGTCTCAAATCCAACATAGCTGTTGTGCACTTCCTGGAAATGATGATTGCAAATTTTGACTTCTGCCTCTTCTTTTAATGCCAAATTGTAATATTCTCAGGTATGGACAGACAGGTGGACACTCTGACTAACTGAGGGACTCTGGTTCATGTTTAATGATGGATATGAGTGAAGGTGTATGAAGTTGATTGTGACTTTGTCTCTTCCTCCAGGATGGACCATGGTGGACCACAGAGACTGAAACCTGGTCTGAGGAAGTGTGAGTGTGTTTTAAGTTTGATTCATGACAACTTTGAAAATTAATGGAAAATCTTTTGGCCTAAACTGACATTTATCTTGAACTAATGAATCCATCAAACATAAATTTCCTTCTGTTGGTTAAAATTCAGGAGTTCAAAGAGAAATGTTTATAAATGGCCACATGGTGGCGCTACCTGCTCCAAAATGTGACTCATGTCTCTCCTGCAGATAAAGTTCATTCATTCATACTGACTTCAGCTGTTTGACAACAGTTCAAGATGAAAATACTGATGGAATTGATGTGCAAAGACCTTCAATTTACACCAAACTCAATTTAATAAAACATGAATATTACTGACATCTTCACTGTCATGTTGACTGTTAATGTTCTAACTGAACTGTTGAGTTTACATTTTGACAAACATCAGACACAACTGGAGTGAAGTTTAAGTTGGCAAAAAACTCTCATAAAAAGGTTCACTTAATCTGTATCTCCAAAGCTTTCAGTCACATCTCATGGCCTTCCTCAGGGGATGGAGTGTCTCAGTTGTCATGGAGATGGTTTAAGTTTGAATGTTTTAATTTCAGTGATTGTCAGTAAAGTTAATAAATGAACAGATGATAAACTGCAGCTGTATTGTGTCTTGTTCTCTCCATCAGATGCCTGTGAACTGGAACTGGACACAAACACAATGAACAGATTCCTCAAACTGTCTGACAACAACAGGAAGGTGACACATGTTACAGAGGATCAGTCATATCCTGATCATCCAGACAGATTTGACTACTGTCTTCAGCTGCTGTGTAGAAATGATCTGACTGGTCGCTGTTACTGGGAGGTTGAATGGAGAGGAAGAGTTTACATATCAGTGAGTTACAGAGGAATCAGAAGGAGAGGAGGCAGTTATGACCGTGTGTTTGGAGGGAATGATCAGTCCTGGAGTCTGATCTGCTCAGATGATGGTTACTCTGTCCGTCACAATAAGACAGTGACAACCATCTCCTCCTCCTCTGGCTCTAACAGAGTAGGAGTGTATGTGGACTGTCCTGCTGGCACTCTGTCCTTCTACAGAGTCTCCTCTGACACACTGATCCACCTCCACACCTTCAACACCACATTCACTCAGCCTCTGTATGCTGGGTTTGCAGTCTGGTCTGGTTCAGTGTCTCTGTGTGATCTGTAGGAGGAAGAGTCTCTCCTGTGTACAGAAACTCTGCTGACTGAAGATCAGCTGCTGAAATCAAACATCATACACAGATCATCTGTCTCAGACTCAATTAACTTTCTTTCTACATTATTCATTGATTAGTCTCAGTTGTCTCTGCTGTTGTTGCTGTCAGGATCCAATGAGCAGCATGCAGCTCTATTCATGTTTTAATAAAATAACATCTGTCCAGCTGTGGAAGTCCAGAGTGTTTTTGTGGTTCTCACATGTATTTTATCACATCGTCATCAATAAAAACTATTCATGGCATTATTTTTTGAAAGCATCCTCACTTTACTGACACAATGGATAATATAACAAGCTTTTAAAATACAACACATTGTTAAAGATGAAACCAGTGGTTTCCAACCTTTTTGTCTTTTGACGTCTTACAAAAAGCAGTGTGTAGTCGGGGTCACATTTCACATGTCTATGAGTTGTTAACAGCTCCACCAAATAGTGATTTTTCCCTCTAAACTTCTCACATGCTTTCATTTCAATAAATGTTCAAATGATCCAATATTTCAGCAAAAATCAAAGATTAGAGAAAAAGTCCAGAAACTGAAAACAGATTTGTGAATCAGAACTTTGTTTTTTCTTCTTTCCTCTCCCATTAATCATCTCACGACCCCTCAGATTTATCTGCAGACCCTTTGGAGGGCCCCGACCCCTAGGTTGGGAACCAGTGGACTAAACTAGCTAACTGTATATAAAGTAGTGTAAACTAGCTCCACCTCCAGCAGCTACAACAGTAACATGCTGCTCTAACACTGATGCTTCAGTATTAATAATCTAATGATGTCATATATAATAATATATCAGTCAGAGGGACCAAACCACTACTTTTACTGCAACACTTTAACTACATCAAGCTCACAATACTGATGGACTTTTACTGTGAATCTCTTGATAAACTTCAGACTGAATCTTTGATCAGTTTTGAACAAACTCCTGTTTATTATTCAAGTAAGAAAAGTGACAGCAGACGCTCGGCTGTGGGTTTACAGATATTTACACACATGTACAGTTAGTCCAGCTGATCGTGGACCAGCTCAGACACAAACCTGTCCTCCTCACAGACTGGACGAGCTGCTGGCAGACTGACTCTGGATCAGCACCGCAAACAAACAACATAAACAACAACAACAGCTGTGAGGAGTCAAACTACAGACGACAACAACGTTAGAAACTCTAACAGTCATTATTTACAAACTCTACGTACCTGCACTGCAGCAGAACAACATAAATAAAACAATATTTTAAACACAGCTGCTTTCAAAAATCATACAAAATATAAGTGTTTTTTAGTGTAACAGTGCTGTTTAAACGCTGCCTTCAGTGTCTGATTCAAACGGTCGGAAAACTCCAAACTGCAGCAGGAAGGAGACGAACCTGCAGAGACAGAGAGGACATAATAGAATATATTACATTAATATATAATGGAGATACTTAATAAACACATGAAGATACACCAGATATAATAATCTTCTCTGATGTTCAATGTTGATGTATTTTTGTATATTCACTATTTTCCTTTATGTGTTTTAGCACTTTTAAACATTTATTTGAATTTCAAGGTTTTTTATGCACTAATGTGGATAAAACAGAAAATGTGGATAAAACAGGTGGATGAAAACAAACCAGTTAATGTTAGAAGGATTAAAATGTTTTTCACCTCTAGTGAGGTAAAACATGTTAAACTTCACTCATCTTCAAATCAAAACAGCTGTAGCAAAGTAACTTTTAGCTTTTAATGTTGTTCATTTTAACATGTTAGCACACTATGTTAGCATTAACCTCAAAGTCACTGATTGACTCTGATGAAAGGGGAAACATCAGTTATCAGGATTGTTCCTCTGGATGTGAATGACTGAAACAAACCTCAATGAAATTCATTGAATTTCTATATTTATAAAGATATTTCAGTCTGAGCTCTGAAATCACATCTGTGCAGCCACACAAGACTGAAAAGATGAATGTGTTGATCTGCAGTAAATGGAGATAAATGTTTCTCCTGATGGAACATGGACCGTACATGTTTAGCACATTTCTAGTCGTCCAACTCAAAGCACTTTTTACACTATGAGTCACATCCACCTGTTCACAATCATTCACAAACAGCCATCAGGAGCAGTTTGGGGTTCAGTATCTTGCCCAAGGACACTTTGACATGCGGACTGGAGGAACCGGGAATCAAACCGCCGATCTTCCAGTGATGTGAGGACTGTTTGGACTGAAACACACAGATGTAGCAGGAGGAGGATGTTACAGCGTGATGAGTTCACTTACAGTCCGGTCCATCAGGTCAGCTGACTCACACGATGGTGGCCGGGCCGATGACTGGAGACGCTTTCTGAGGACGGACAGGAAGAGAGAACATGTGATCTATTTGCCCCCCACTAAGATTACTAACTGTCTAAGATTATATATGTTAAATAACAGAATACTTTTATACACATAGAACACACAGAATCATGGACTCTTAACTGTGAACACTTGAACTGGATGCAGTGAACTCACAGGTGAAATGTACTGGCTGTTGAGGTGCTGTTTGTTGGAGGAGGAGGAGGATGAGGAGGAGCAGGAGGGCTGGCCGGGGGGGCTCGACTCCTCGGGCAGCGCCTCCTGCAGGTGAGAGGAGACACAGCCGCTGTCGGAGCCGGTGGAGCCGGAGAGACAACGAGACGACGAGTCTGAACTCTCTGTGGCTGCGAGAGAGAAAAAGATCCTGCTGTTAAACCATCAAGTTCATCCAGAAAACAAACTGTGACGGCGTCTGAACGTCTGGACGTACTCATGGAGGGCTGACTGCCCGTCTCATGCTCCTGCTCGTCTTCCTCAATACACGACGTGATGAAGGAGCCTTCAGCAGCAGAGGAGGAGGAGGAGGAGGGCAGGGCTTGACTGGAGGAGGAGAAAACAGTCACTTATTGATGATGAGGAGGTGCTTCCTGTAGCTGTGTGTGTGTGTGTGTGTGTGTGTGTGTGGCGTGTGAGTGTGTGAGTGTGTGTGTGTGTGTGTGTGTGTGTGTGTGTGTGTGTGTGGTACCTGTACATGTGCAGGTTGAGCGGTCCCAGCAGGCTGGAGGAGGAGGGTCCTGATGAGGAGGGGTCAGAGGTCACCGTTCCACGTTTAAAAGGGTTCGAGTGGTCGAAGACGGAGACGGCGATGGAGGCCCGCGTTCTGGCACCTGAACACACACGTTATTGATCACACCTCCACAGAACTAATCATCATCAGTTCATTATTCAGTTTTTGATGATCTAAAGAATAATCAATAATTATCTGATTGACTTATGGATTGATTAAATTATATAAATTAATATTTCTCCAGCAAAACTTTCATTTGTTGGTTTCAGCTTCCAGATCAGAGATTCGCTGTGCAGATGAACTGCTGATCACATCAACATATTGATTAACTTTCTGCTGTTGGATCAAGTTAACTGATCAATAACAAGGATTGAGGTCGTCCTGGTTTGAGTCGGTGGAGGTGTCGGTTACCTCTGCTCTTCATGATGTAGTGAACAGCTCGGTCGCTGATGGCCGCGTCGCTCGGCTGGATGTCCAGGAAGGGTTTGTTTCCGACTCCCATGGAGACCATCTCCTTCAGACGCATCTCTGCACAGACAACAGAGTCAGTGAGCGATCAGCGAGCAGGATGGAGAGCAGCAGCTGCTTCTCTGAGCGTACCTTTGTTCCTGGTGGCCTGGGTCCACAGGATTCGGGCGATGTCGCTCGTCCAGGCGTGTTTGACGTCTGCGGCGGCGGCCTGAAGGATGAAGGTCTGATTCTTCGTCGTCCTCCTTCTGAACCAGATCTCGAAGCGAAGCCCGTTATCTCCTGTCGACTCGGTCAGACCCACATCTGCTGTCTGGACCACAAACACCACGTTAACGTCTCACAGTCTGATTCTATCTGATGTTTGAGGACGCCGTGTTTACCTTGAAGGAGTGTTTGTAGATGAACACGTCCAGCCCGCCCTCCATCTTCTTAGGTTTGCTGAAGAGAACGAGCTCCTCGAACAGGAAGACGTGGCGCTGACATTTCCTCCTCCCCGTCCAGACAGTGAACTCGTCCTGCCGGATCAGCTGACCCTGTTCCTTCAGGTTCACCTGCAGAGAAACACAGACACAGAATCACTGTTTGCTCATGCTGGTTTCTGACATTTATTACCTGTTCGAGTGTTTTTTAAGAAGCTGTTGTGTTGCTGTACAGACTGTAAAGCTCCTGGAGTTAATCTGTGATGAGACTTTCAAAGTTTAACAGTGTTTAAAACTACAATAACTAAACTGTTTCCTCTTAGAGACGATGAAACATCAGCCAACTTTAGGGCTTCAACTGATGACTTTTTATTATCTATTAATCTGGTATTTTATTGATTAATCCATTAATCAGTTGGTTTATAACACGTGAGAACATGTTGCAGTTTCCTAAAAGTTCAGTTTATGTCTTAAATGTCTTGTTTTGTCCAAATCGTCCAAAACATAAAAACATTCAGTTTACTAAAATATAAAACAGAAAATGAATAAAACAAGAAGAAACTGACTGTTGTTACTTTCTTCAGCTCTGTTAAACTCACATCACAGTTACGGATGGCGTCCATTGCCAGCAGGTCGTTGCCGTGGCGAAGCTGGAACTTGACCATGTTGGTGGCGGCCTGCAGCGCCACGAGCTCCGCCTCCTGGGCCACGCCCACTTCCTTCATGAGGTCAGTCAGCAGCAGAGCGTATTTACTCATCCTCTGAACGGGCTTCAACAGGTACGAAGACAAATCCATCTTATCCCCCAACTCCACCTGCTTCCTCTACGGGAGGAGGAGGAGGAGGAGGAGGAGGAGGAGGAGGAGGGAGAGGAGGAGGAGGAGGGAGAGGGGGAGGAGGAAGAGGAGGAAGAGGAGGAAGAGGAGCAGGAGGAGGAGGAGGAGGAGGAGGAGGAGGGAGAGGAGGAGGAGGAGGAGGAGGGGGAGGAGGGAGAGGAGGAGGAGGAGGAGGAGGGGGAGGAGGAAGAGGAGGAAGAGGAGCAGGAGGAGGAGGAGGAGGAGGAGGAGGAGGAGGAGGAGGAAGAGGAGGGGGAGGAGGAAGAGGAGGAAGAGGAGGAGGAGGAGGAGGAGGAGCAGGAGGAGGAGGAGGAAGAGGAGGAGGAGGAAGAGGAGGAGGAGGAGGAGGAGGAGGGGGAGGAGGAGGAGGAGGAGGAGGAGAAGGGAGAGGAAGGTCAGTTTCAGTTGGTTGTAAGGAGTAAATAATGAAAGTATATGTGGAACAGCCCACACTCAGAGGTCAGAGGTCAGAGGTCAGAGGTCTCACCCTGAAGAAGGAGTGTCCGTGATTGGCCAGCAGAGAGTCGGACTTTGGTTTGTTTTTGCTGTACAGAGCGTAGAGACTGAACTGCTCCTGCTGTTTACAGACAAACACTCATTCTTAATAAACATGTGCTCAATAAACAAAAATATCATCATCATCATTATTATTATTATTATTATTATTATTATTATTATTATTATTATTATTATTATTATTATTATTGTTATTATTGTTGATTTTGGAACGAAAACCAGAAATCATGTCTGCTTTTTGTGTGGTTTTAATGTGATGATCAGTGTGTCTGTGTGTGTGTGTGTGTGTGAGTGTGTGTGTGTTAGTGTGTGTGTGTCTGTTAGTGTGTGTGTGTGTGTGTGTGTGTGTGTGTGAGTGTGTCGTACGTGTCTCAGGAAGCAGTGAGGAACTCTCAGCGGGTGTTTCCAGCAGGCCTCCAGCTCTCTGAGGAAGAACTGACTGTGGAAGTCCAGAAGCTTCTCGAGGTTCCCGAAGACGACGGAGCGTTTCCCTCTCAGGTCCTGAGGCAGGTCGGCTCGGTCCATCTCTGGGAAGTAGTGATGGATGATGTAACGCAGAGAGCGAACGTACTCCCGCTCCGTGGTCACCATCTCCTCCACGATGTGCCGCAGCTTACTGCAGAGACGAGACATAACAGAGGAGAGACATCGACTGTTTAACTATTTAGAGTGTTTCTCTCCTTCATTTCAAACCTCGGAGCAGAAACTTCTGACTGTTCAAAGTCAAAGCTGAAATATTAATTCAAAAGTTTTATGTTATACTTGCTTCTCTTTTTCCTTCCATCTCAAACCTTTTAAACTTTAAATTTAAACTTTAACTGAATCCACTATGATGTGTTCAGATGTTTTTGTCTCTCTAAACCCAGTCAGGTTCGTTACCCACCTCCCCCGGGGTCGGGGGTCAGCTGCAGGGCTGCCGCTGGTCCTGGGGGTTCCGGGTGTCCCGGGGCTGCGTAGCCCCTGTCCCGCCCAGCCGTGAGCAGCCGTCCTGGGGCAGAGCGTGTGGTCGGCCGCCTCGGAGCTGCTGACCTCCAGACCGCGGATGAACACCGCCGGTGTTTCCTCGCCGCACCGGCTCGCTGAGGGGCGCGAGGGACACGGTCCCGTACCGGGACACCTCGGGGGGTGGGAGGGACAGTCGAAGCTCTGGGTCTTCCTCAGCTGCTGCCGTCTGCTGGAGGAGAAGGAGGAGCAGGAGGAGGAGGAGGAGCAGGGGGAGGAGGGGGGGTGAGGCTGGCGGAGGAGTTGAGGCGGGGCAGGCTGGGACTGGAGCAGCAGAGATCCACGCGGTCCCGACGCCTCCTCCGTGGAGACGCTGCGGAACAGACGCTGGAAGGAGCGGCGGTGTGCTGCGGGGTGAGGGGGGAGGGAGGTGCGGGGTGAGGAGGAGACGCTGTCCTCGGGGGGGGCTGGAGGAGGTCTCCCCGCCCCCCCCCACAGTCCTGACAGCGTCTTCCTGGTGAGGGAGCTTCTGCTCTGGGTGGAGTCAGAGCGCCTCCTGTGGGCGGAGTCTCGAGTCCTTAACGCCGCCTCCATCTTCCTGTCAAACATCTTCTTGGTCTCCTGACACTTGGACCAGGCGAAGCTCCACTGACGGAGGCCTCGCTCGCCCCCGTAGCTCGCCCCGCCACCGCCTTCATCTCCTGAAAGTGGGCGTCTGGGATTGGTGGGGTGCTGGGCGGTGGTAGTCCTCCAGGCAGCCAATCACAGCCTGGCATTTGTCTGACAGCGTGCAGTCCTCCATGCTGATGCCGGCTAGGTGTCGCATTCCCTCCAACGCCCAGCCATACGCCTGCAGAGAGAGAGAGAGGGTCAAACATGTGACATCATCACTCAGTTTCACCTCTGACCTTTAACCCCCCCAGCAGCGGTTTGACCCTCTCTGGGAGGAAATGATGATGAAGTTTGGCAGTTTGTGTTCAGAATTTATTCTCTGATAGTTCTTCATTTAAATCATTTTTATCATCTTCAGTCTTTTGTATTTATGAAGGCTAAATTCCACAACCTGAATAGTTTCTTTGTTTTTGCTTCTGTTTATTTTCTATTTATCTGTGAAATATCACAGGAGGAAGCACAAAACAACAGTGGATCAAATTACCAGAAAAGCTAAATGACATCTGAACATCATCTGGTCCTGAACGAGTCCTCAGTTTATCCAAACCCAGCTAAAGGCTGAACACAAGAGACCACATGAGTTTAACTAAAACACGTTTATTGTAAGAAGCTACAAGAGAAATTAAACTAAAGACCAATAAAACCAAACCAGTGGAAGTCGAGGAAGAGTCACACAGAGGATCATCACATGATCAACACCTCCACTGAGGTGCTGGATCATTCCCAGTTAGTCTGAACCCAGAGATGAAACAAGTACTCAGATACTTTACTGCAGTAAAAGTCCATCAGTATTATGAACTTGATGTAGTTAAAGTACTGCAGTAAAAGTAGTGGTTTGGTCAGAGCTGAGGCCAGCTGTGCTTCTCTGGCCTCAGCTCTGAAGTCCAACCCCTCCCATCTGAGAGAGCTGGATCTGAGTGGAAACAAGCTGCAGGATTACAGGAGTGAAGCTGCTGTTGTGCATGTTACTGTTGTAGCTGCTGGAGGTGGAGCTAGTTTACACTACTTTATATACAGTTAGCTAGTTTAGTCCACTGGTTCCCAACCTAGGGGTCGGGGCCCTCCAAAGGGTCGGCAGATAAATCTGAGGGGTCTTGAGATGATTAATGGGAGAGGAAAGAAGAAAAAAACAAAGTTCTGATACAAAGTTCTAGTCCAAGATGTCTGATTTCACTTTGATCCTCCAATTACAGATTTGACAGTAGAAGGCTGACATTATGATGATCCACAATAACACAATGACAAAGTCACTCTGCTCATTTTAGGGAAAAGCTCATTGATGAGGACATAGTTGGACAATAAATTAGATTTTATCTGCATATTTTACTCTTTATTGACATTTGGGTGACTGCAGTTTGTCAGAGATCAGCTGTGCTTCTCTGGCCTCAGCTCTGAAGTCCAACCCCTCCCATCTGAGAGAGCTGGATCTGAGTGGAAACAAGCTGCAGGATTCAGGAGTGAAGCTGCTGTGTGCATGTTACTGTTGTAGCTGCTGGAGGTGGAGCTAGTTTACACTACTTTATATACAGTTAGCTAGTTCTAGTCCACTGGTTCCCAACCTAAGGGTCGGGGCCCTCCAAAAGGGTCAGCAGATAAATCTGAGGGGTCGTGAGATGATTAATGGGGAGAGGAAAGAAGAAAGAACAAAGTTCTGATACACAAATGTGTTTTCAGTTTCTGGACTTTTTCTCTAATCTTTGATTTTTGCTGAAATATTGGATCATTTGAACATTTATTGAAATGAAAGCATGTGAGGAAGTTTAGAGGGAAAAATCACTATTTGGTGGAGCTGTTAACAACTCATAGACATGTGAAATGTGACCCCGACTACACACTGCTTTTTGTAAGACGTCAAAAGACAAAAAGGTTGGAAACCACTGGTTTCATCTTTAACAATGTGTTGTATTTTAAAAAGCTTGTTATATTATCCATTGTGTCAAATCTGCATCTGAAAAGTAACTAAAGCTGTCAAATAAATGTAGTGGAGTAGAAAGTACAATATTTCCCTCTGAGATGTAGAAAGTAGCATCACATGGAAATACTCAAGTAAACCACAAGAACCTCTAAACTGGACTTCAGTAATTGTACTGCTGATACCAAATGTTTTGCATTTTTGAGCCTTTTAATCCTCACAAGCTCTTTAAAAACAGCCTTTCTGCTGCTCGCTGCTCAGACTCAGTAGATTGTCTGCATGTAGTTGATGTTAAATGATGCTCAGAGAGGTCGGGGGACGACATCGGACTCAAGCTGGTAGCCAGAACGCTTTGAAGTGTGTATTGATGTGTGTTTGGGCGCCACAAAGGAGCCGACCGCCGACCTCCTTTTTGTTGAGGTTTGGAGGGGGAGGAATGTGTGTGTGTGTGTGTGTGTGAGCGTATAAATAAAAGAGAAGAGGCCTCCTGCTTTTATGCAGCCGACTGACGAACTGAACTGAATGAGTCTTTACCCTCCTGACTGACAACTAACACATTACCTCACCGCTAAAACAGCAAGACACACACACACACACACACACACACACACACACAACACACACACACACACACACACACACACACACACAACACACACCACACAAGGTCACGTGATGTGTCAGGTCAAACTGGGTCATTCACAACTTTTCGAGTCTTGGAGAAGATCAGTTCAGTCTCAGCAGATAAACGCTGCGTCCAGCAGAGGACGCCAACAATGTGACAGTAAAACCAGTTCTGGTCAGTGACAGACTTTACTGATCAAAACTTATGATTAATAGAAGTGAGATTATTAATATTCTTTCTTCTTTTATAAACTGCGGGTATCAAACCTCAAACACACAGTTGAAGTTTAATGAAACTGATCAAAGCTGAACTTTGAGTCTCATGTTCCTGAACAAAGAGTGTTTAACGTCTCCTTCACTCAGAAATGTTTCTGCTGTTCTTCTCTGTGCAGAGTTTGTTTTAAAACATTTCTCTGTGGTCACATTAAACTCCGTCTGACTGCAGGAGATGTTTGGGGTAACTATCAAAAAGTAAAAGGCTTCGTATGTAACTTAAACTTGTGGAGAATCTATAAAACATGACTAACATGACTCCGGCTGTTTACTCGCCGTCTTAGTGATGAAGAATAAAATCTGTAGCTCCAACTGGACTTCCTGGATAATATTTGACTGTCTCACTGGTACCTGAAACAACACGCCGCCGCTGCAGCGACCAGAATGAAGCGTGTGTGTAATCTGGTTTGTGGCTTTCTGTCGTTTAATCTTGTTTGTGTTCAGACGACTGAAAGGTTTCTGTCATTATTCTGAAATTATTCACACTGTTTTTAGTGTCTGGTCTGACAGGACAGAAGAGTCAGCAGCCAAACAATGAAACCATATGGATGAACACACACACACACACACACACACACACACACACTCTCTCTCCTACAGTAGGCCACTGGGTCAGACTGTGTGTGTGTGTGTGGGAACTGAGCGGCTGGTGATCAGGACACATCAGCAAGCTAATCAATTTGAGGAGCACTCAGCCAAGACACACACACACACACACACACACACACACACACACACACAGACACACACACACACACACAGACACACACACACACACACACACACACACACACTCACACTCACACACACACCACACTCACACTCACACACACACACAGACAGACACACACACACACACACACACTTACAGCCCCCTAAATGTCTTCCCAACAGCTCTGGAAACCAGTAAAAGCTCCGTTAACATGTCCTGTAATTTGTGTAATTCATGTCTCCATGGCAACAGTCTGTAAACATGATTACAAACATGATGCTCGCTCGTGTGAGTGTGCGTGCGGGTGGAGGTGGGAGGGGTGGGGTCAGACCATCCTGATGAAGAGGAGGACTGATGAAAACAACTTTCTGTCTATCGAGCTCTCTCATTGGTCGGCTTCTCTAAGTTAAAACTCCAGCTGAGTGTAAAATATAAACAAAGGTTCAGTGAAATAAACAACATTTAAATGTAGTAAACATTTATTATTTATGACTGCGGTTGTTTCCATCAGTATCAGATTAAGAGGTCAGAGGTCAAAGAGTCACGATGGACAGTTTGTTACAAACAGGATGAAAATATTATTCCCCCACGTTTCTCCTTCCTGGTCC
>CM055839.1:36878501-36881965 GCA_029490765.1 Euthynnus affinis | reverse complement strand
CTTGATGTTTTGGAAATATTGTTGTTGTGATATTTATGTCAATAAAGCAAAATATAAATCTGAAAAATTTGAGAGACAGAAAGAAGAAAATAAAAGGAGAAAAGAGGAGAAAGGCTGAGGAAACAGGAGAGAAGAGAAGATAAAGAGAAAAGGAGGGAAGAAGAAAAGAACAGGAGATAACAGAAGAGTCTCGATGGCAGTAATTAAAATAACATGTGGTTGTTATTGTGCTGCAGAGACAGAAGAGGAGGAGATAAAAAAGAGGAAGGAGCAGGAGGAGGAGGAGAGGAGGACTGACCAGGAGTAGACAGGCTCTGGTTGGGGGACAGCAGCTCTGCAGGACTCCTGGAGCCAGTCCAGCCGAGGAGGAGGAGGAGGAGGAGGGGGGGACCCTCCAAAACACATGAAAGGAAGATGGGGGAGGTGGGGCTGACAGAGGAGGAGGAGGAGGAGGAGGAGGAGGAGGAGGAGGAGGAGGAGGAGGAGGAGGAGGAGGAAGAGGAGTGGTCTCTACTTCAAACAGCAGCAGCATATTTTCTTCTTTCTGACTTTATCTCAGTTTGTCTCTGAATAAAATTGTAGCAGGAAAAGTTGTTGCCAGCTGAGAATCAGCAGCTCTGATTGGACACAGACAGAAGAGTTTAAATGTTCTTCAGATGGATCTCCTTCTGTACAAACACTCAGCACATGTCTACTGTAACTCTGATCAGCTGTTTGCACACTGATGTTTGTTCATATTTACATTACAGGACGTCTGCTGTATGAAATGTTCCTGTTGTGTTTTCTCTTTTATCACTAACATGTTTTGTACAGAGTCTGAGGTCAGTATTCATACAGATGTCTGAGAGTTTATAGATGATCTTATTTCTTTACATAAACAGGAAGCATGTTTGATCTTTAATGTTTAAAGCAGGATGAGCAGACCTGCTGCAGCAGCTGCTCCTCTGGGACTCACAGTGACTGGAAACAGATTAGTGGAAACTTATCTGATGATGGACAGAAACACAAACTGGTTGTTTGTAACAAGCTGCTGACAGACTGTTTGTTTCTCAGTGGAGATTCTGTAGTAACTGTTTGATGGTCGTGTTTCCACGGAGACGCATCCAGCAGGAAGCAGTTTACTGAAACACTGATCATCTGTTAGAATCAGCTGATCAGAGATGTGAGAGTGCAGCAGGTCTCTGTTTCATACAGGAAGGTCTGCAGTGACCTGAAGCACCAGACACAACACACCACCATCCACCGCGACCTCTGACCTCTGACAGCCATACTTAAATGTAGTTTCTATTCAGAAGAACTTTGATGATTCAGGCTGAGGATACGTTTGTCCATGAAGCTGATCATCAGTCTGACATGTTTACAGGTTGAACTCATCACATGATCACATGACCTCCTCTCACACTGATCAGGAAGTGAACAGTGTGTGTTTTAGAGATGAGGAGGTGCAGAGTGTGACATCATCAGATATGTTAGACACAAACTGTTCTGCTCTATCTGAGCTGACTGACTGACTGTTCTGAGAAACAGCAGAAAACAGAACGATGTTACTGAGAGTCCTGAAAACAAACTGCAGGAAAGAAGAACAACAACTGATAAACAACCACACGTCCTTTCATCACACTCACAACGTCATTTCTCACTCATGTGGATCCAAAACTGTCCGACTGACTGTTGGTAGAATATTAACAACATAAAAACATGCAGTGGAAACATCAGAGAGCTGTGAACACCTGCACATATCTGACACGAACTTTATGGTCACAGGAGCAGAAATTTAAGACTCAATCAACTGGTCAACAACTTTATTAGAGCTGCAACATTTAATCAATTAATTGATTAGTTGCCAGTTATTGAATTCATCTGCAAGAAAAAAGGAAACACCGACTGACGTCTGAACTCTGATTGGACAGAACTGGTTTGTTCTCATCTTCTATAACTGTAATAAACTGAAGTCTGATTCTAATCTGAACCAACCAAGAGACAGAAACATGATCTCACTGCCACACACACACACACTAACACACACACACACACACACACACACACACACACACACACACACACACACGTCCAGCTACCACCAGATGAACAATAGCTCACGTCTGTTAGCTCGCTTAGATCACGTCAACTTTCTGCTGCAGGACAGTAATGCAAAACACACACACACACACACACACACACACACACACACAGACACACACACACACCAATGACAAGACAGAGCGAGGAGAGAAACTGGAGTCAAACTGACACAAACTTAACATCAAACAACTGAATCACTGCAACAGACAAACACATTCAAACACACACTACACACTACACACACACACACACACACACACACACACCTGAACTCTGTATTTGTGTAAAAGTGTGTATAAAGAGTAAAACGTGTCGTACCTCGCTGTGCTCTGTTGCAGCGCTGCAGCCTGACTGAGCCGAGCAGAGAGCGGCATCCTGACCACACACACACACACACACACACACACACACACCCCCACCTCATTCACGGGCTGAATGGCAGATGGGCGGTCCCAGGAGGAGGGAGGGAGGGTCACCACGGCAACAAAGACTTTGTGAAAGGAGTGAAAGGAGAAAGGAGGGAAAACTTGGCACTGGAGTGATACCTGGACTACAGACACACACACTCACACACACACACACACACACACACACACACACACACACACACACACTCACACACACTCAAACACACACACACACACACACTCACACACACTCAAAACACACACACACACACACACACACTAAAGTTTTCACACGTATGTTTCATGTTTGAACAGAAGACGTCGTTTTTTCTCTTTCTGCACTCACAAATCCACCATGTTGAGATACGAGGTTTCCAGCCGACACGCTGCGTGTGTGTGTGTGTGTGTGTGTGTGTGTGAGTGTGTGGTCTGTCATAGGCTACTTTAGGGGACAAATTTCATCTTTAGGACCAGTTAACAGGGACAAAAGTCGCGTCTCTAAATGGAAAAAGCTGATTTTTGGGGTCAGTGGTTTAAAGTTAGAGTAAGGTTAGATTAGGGTTAGATTAGGGTTAGATTAAGGTTAGATTAGGGTTAGATTAGGGTTAGATTAAGGTTAGATTAGGGTTAGATTAGGGTTAGATTAAGGTTAGATTAGGGTTAGAGTTAGAGTAAGTTAGGGTTAGAGTTAGTCTTCAGGAAATTAACAAATCTATATAATGTCCCCAAAAGTGACAACAGTCTGATATGTGTGTGTGTGTGTGTCAGGTCAATCTGTATCAGACTGGAAACAGCACACACACACACACACACACACTCACACACACACACACACACACACATATGTGTCCTTACTGTCTGCTTCAGTTAAACATTGAGCAGACAGAAGCTGCTGCAGGAGGAAACATCAGCTGTTCATTAACAGTTTATGTTTATATATCTGAATGTTTTTTCTGCGATCATACAGCTGAACTG
>CM055839.1:36868501-36871001 GCA_029490765.1 Euthynnus affinis | reverse complement strand
TCCACTCTCTGATGAAGATTAAAAACAACAGAAACAAACTCAGGAAGCCTGACGACAAACTGTGTGTGCGTGTGTGTGTGTGTGTGTGTGTGTGTGTGTGTGTGTTGGTACCCACACGATCTGAAGCAGAGCCAGCTGCTCTGACTGAAGCTGAAGGAACCTCCAAACTCTGCAGGAAGATGACGGAGCTCCACGTGTTTCTGAACAGACTTCAGAGAGCTCAACACCTCCACCTGCACACACACACACGCGCACGCACACACACACGCGCACGCGCACACACACGCGCACACACGGACACGCACACACACGCACACACACACACACACACAGTTTTCCTCATGAAGCTTTATAATATTCAGCTTAAAACACCTCCAGCCTGATGAATAATAATATATTTGTGTCATTTACATGTTTTTATGATATAATAATATAATAATGATGTAACTGCTGGTTAACAGCAGCAGCAGCTGTCAGCTGTTACCTGTGTTGCTGCAGGTTTGTCCAGACGTACAGATGAGTCCCTTGTTGAGCAGCAGTAACACAGTGTGGATGGATCCTGGTATGTTGTCCTGCACACACACACATTAGTGAGAGAAACTTCACTAACACTGTCAGAGCAGCAGGTAACAAACAGTCTGACACCTTAATGCTCCTCCTCTCCTCCAGGAAACAGCACATTTAACAAAAAGGGATCTTCTCATTTCTGTTTATGTGCTGTGATATCCTCATACTTTCCAAACTAATATAAACATCTGTGCTGCTAGATACTATCTGAAATTACAATAAAATGTTAATCACAAAAAAAAACATGATGCGCTGAGATCGATTTCCAGATCACAGCAGGAGGACGGAGGAGACGAGGAGAGGAGGAGAGGAGGAGACGAGGAGACGAGGAGAGGAGGAGGCGAGGAGACATGAAACAGAGAAATGAGAGGAACCCTGGAGGTTACTGAGCCAAACATCAGAGCTGTCAGACTGCACCTGCTTCCTCTGAGACACTTCACTGTGCAGCTGAGGCCCCCTGCTGGTCCAAAGCCCACATCACACAGACCAGGGTCACATGACCAGGGTCACATGACCAGCACAGAAATAAATAAATAAATAAATGGTACATAGAAATAAAGATAACTGAGTCATAATCCATAACTTCTGTTTAGTTTTCAGTACAAATGATCAGTAAGAGCTCTGCTGCGTCTCCTCCACCGTTTATCTCACAGTAGAAGAAGAAAGTCGTCCTCTGTCATGTGACTCTTCTTGCGTCTCCTCTCAGACTCACCTGCAGCGCCTCGAGGGCGGAGAACAGGGCGGGGACAGGAGCAGCTCTGCGGGCGTCCACCAGCACCGTCAGCCCCTGCGCTCGCACGTCCTTCCTGTTCCACACAGGAAGTGATGTCAGAGTCTACAGTAACCTGAGTAACAGAGGCGTGTCAGCGGGCGGCGGGCGGGTTCGTACCTGAGGGTGGAGGTGTAGTACAGCAGCAGGCGGAGCAGCTCGGCGCTGTCGCAGTCGGGGGTTCGACCACACGGCGTTGGCGGTGCAGACCGCCAGCAGAGCTCGACCGCTTCTGTCTCTGGTTCCTGTGTGGAGACCAATCAGTTAACGCTGCGTTCACAGCCACCAAATACGGTAGGAAAACACAAACATGGAAAAACACTCACAAAACGTAAAAAAGAGATTTAAAGATATAAATATTCACATTCATCGTTTCTAAATATTTATTCACCAAATAGCAAAAAATAACCTGAATGTTTTATTTCACTCTTTAAACTCTTCATTCATTTTATTTATTCTATTTATAACTGGTGAAGTCAGAACTGGTCCAGTTATTATACTGGTCTCACTGGATGGTTTGTGTTTTTCTCACCAGGCAGACAGAGAGCTCCAGACCTCAGCAGCACACTGTTGAAGCTGGACTGGGAGGACTGGGAGGATTGGGAGGACTGGGAGGACTGGGAGGACTGGGAGGACCTGGGGGGCTGGGAGGACTGGGAGGACTGGGAGGACTGGGAGGGCTGGGGGGACTGGGAGGACTGGGTGAGCTGTACTGGGACTGCAGGTCCTGTAGCTGATTGGTCTGCTGGTTGTTTCTGGTTCTGCTGGACTGGGACCAGTAAACAGACTCATGTCTGACTGGACAGGAGGCGTCTCACTGCTGGAGCCTGTGGAGAGAACACACACACACACACACACACACACACACACATTTGTACTTGTATACTTGTGAGGACTCTGATACGATGCGTTCCTTTAACACCTGAAACAATCAAACTGTAAACAAACTAACAGCTGACGATGTGACAACTTTACAAAAAATGTCAAAATACAAACTTTCCAATTTTTTTTCTTTCATAATTTACAAAAATATTCCAGCTTTGTAAACTGAAATGTTTCCTGCAGTGATCTTTAACTGGTCGTCTGTTTGTTAAACATCGTTATATTTGACATTTATCAGTATGAACTTGTTTTATCTAATTATTCATTATTCATCTGTTATCA
>CM055839.1:36851001-36861001 GCA_029490765.1 Euthynnus affinis | reverse complement strand
ACAGACCAGTGCAGACCAGTACAGACCAGTAACAGACCAGTACAGACCAGTATAGACCAGTACCATGAACCATTCAGCCTCCTCCTCTATTATTAGTCTTCATATTTATGTTCATGTATTAGTCACTGCAGTCAGCTGTTATCATCAATAACGCCTCTTATCAGCACGTGTTTGTTCTTTGAGCGCACAGTTAGAAACCAGTTAAACCATCGGAGCCCCTGGAGGTGCGGCCGGGAGACCCCGTCTGCCGCGGTGAGAACAGGAACCGAGCTGTAACTGGATCCGCTGGTCTGCAGGCCATGGAGACTGGTCCGGTAAAAATATCAGGCCACACACACGCCGGCTGGCTCCAGGCTGCCGTCTGCAGCCGAGTATTTATTCCTCCGCTTCATCTCAGCATGATCACATCTCCACCTCTCACCGTCTGCTTCATGCTCACAGTCTGAGACATCACTGTTTTCACTCTCAGTGTTCATGTTTGAACTCGACCTTCCTTCTGTGCTTTGGACAGAAGAGGAAACGGCTGCAGCGTCTCATCATGTGTTAAACTGTTTATGAGGGAGTGGAGCTGCAGAAGGTGTTGGAGCTGCAGCAGGTGTTGGAGCTGCAGCAGGTGTTGGAGCTGCAGAAGGTGTTGGAGCTGCAGAAGGTGTTGGAGCTGCAGCAGGTGTTGGAGCTGCAGAAGGTGTTGGAGCTGCAGAAGGTGTTGGAGCTGCAGAAGGTGTTGGAGCTGTCTGCTGTGCAGCGACTGCAGGCCTCACGGTGGAGTTGTTGTCTGTGTTAATGCGCTGCCGCCTCCACCAGCTGACTGCAGGCCGGACTGCTGATCAGCTGGTTATCTAACGTGTAAACACACAGAGGTGGATTATTTCCTCTCTTTGATGGAGCGCGGCGAGCAGTTTCCCGCTGCTTCCAGCTGGGTCATGTGATTCTCCTTCAGTCTGTGTTGAGGTGAATATTCTGGATGTGACTCAGGCGGGCAGCATTCACACACAACAACTGGCAGCCAAATGTAGTACTGAGGCCAATATTAGTAGCAGGATATCAGATGACACTGTGGTGGAGGGAGGAGGGGTGGAGGGGTGGAGGGGGGGGGCTGATGGCCGATAGACATCACACATCATGAGTTCAAACTGTTGACGCACAGAAAGACAGAACTTCTTTTGGTTTAATGTGAGCAGAAGTGTGTGTGTGTGTGTGTGTGTGTGTGTGTGTGTGTGTGCAGCCTCATAAACTCTTTATTACGCCGTCCTGGACTCCAGATCAGCTGATTTACTGGCACCAAAAACACTCAAACTCTTCTAACTGTAAGGTAGAAGATGTAAACACTGAACCTGAAGACAAACACATAACCTGAGCAGCTGTGTTTACAGGACGGCATGAAGGTCAACAAGTTAATCACAAACAGCTCAAAGTGAAACTGTCTGAAACATTTCTTCACTGATCGGCTGCGACATGCTGCTGCTCATCTGTCTGCTGACGACTCCTAAACATCTTTTAAACAGTCTGAAGCAACGCTGCAGCTGATTTATTCTCACTTTAACCAACTAAACTAAACCTGATGGCAGAGACTCCATCACAGCTGATCAGCTGATCATTAACTGCTCAATAACTCACAAGTCCAAAGAAAAGTTTTACATCAACTCAACAAATCAGAAAATAGTGAAAATGTAATTTGCAACCAGCACAAAAAATAATAATAAGAAGAATCAGCCTCCATTAAACAGTAAACTGAAGCAGTTTCTCTTCTGTATGTGACACAGGAAGTAAACAGGAAGCAGGTATAAATCCTACAAAGCTCTGATTGAGTAAACACAACAACAACAACAACAACAACAACAACAACATCAGAGCTGAATCCCTGAAATGAAACTGATATGATGATAATATATGTTGTTGTATCGTTCATGTGAATAATCAAAGTGTTTGTTTTGATGCTTTATTAATAATAATAATAATAATAATAATAATAATAATAATAATAATAATAATAATAATAATAATAATAATAATCTTTCAGCCAGAAGATCAGCTGGAGTATAAATTTAAACTAAAAGTCATTATAAAAAGCAGAAACGGGTCAAATGTGACCCGTACAGTGTTTAATGCTGCTGCAGGAATCACAGTTTATAGATGTGAGGATTACAGTATTAAGTCTCAGCTCGGCCTCTGAGAGGGTGAGGAGGGTGAGGAGGGTGAGGAGGGTGAGGAGCAGGCACATCAAAGCAGGGTGAGGGAGGTTCCCATGGGAGGAGGAGGAGGAGGAGGAGGAGGAGGAGGCCACCCACTCTGAGGCTGAATAATAACGTCATTCTCCTCCAAACACCAGAAAGACATTTTTCAGTCTTTGTTTCCTGCAGCTCGGACTCACACAACACAAACACTAACATTTCATCTCAAAACGCCACAACAACACAAACAGCCAATCATACGGAGGGCAGAGGTCAGAGGTCACAGCAGGCTCTTCCTCTCTGCTGCTTTCAGTCGTAAAGAAAAGAACAGGAACACATGAAAACTGACAAACATCTGACACAGAAGAGAAGCAGATAAACAGTCAAATGAATCGATTCATCTGCAGAAGAGAAGTTTAGATTAATCGATTAGTTACTATTAAATTAATCAGCAGCAGCTGTGACGATCAATTTTCTAAGAAGAAAAAGTCTAAATCCTGAATGTTTCCTGTTTTCAGTCTCCATGACAGTAAACTGAAGATCTTTGGGAAACATTGATCCACATTTTTCAACATTTTCTGACATTTTAAGAACAAAAACTAATCAATCAATCAATCAACAGATGGATCAATAAGGAAAATAAATATATGAAATATGTTGTAAAGTGTGTGTGTGATTTAGAGCTGAAGTTTAAGTGTCCATATAGTGATTTTCAGAGACGCCTTCCAGCCAATCAGAGGCCGCCTGTCTCTGAATAAAGATGGTGGACGGTTTCCTGCGCTGTGATTGGTGGAGAGAAGGCTGTTGTTTAATCAGCCAGATGAGCCTTTAAGATAATCTAATCCAATCTCTCAGGTTGTGCTGGTTTTAATGAATAGCCGCTGGCAGCCTCTTTCTCCCTGGAGGGCCATGATTCATCCTCCCCACTGTTGAGCCCACGGAGATGGAAAAACCAGTTCCTGCTGGGCGTGGACGAGGGTGCAGCAGGGTCACCGCCACCCGGGACTGCAGCCACAAATAACCAGCACAGCCTGCACACACTCACTGACACATCTGATAACACACAGCTTCAGCATCTTTAGTGTTTATACAGATCTAATCATCTAATAATCTAATAATCTAATAATCTAATCATTCCCAGTCGGCCATATTGCAGCCGTGTTTAAACAACCCCACCATAAGAGGGGTCACGGTTTCCAAAAAGCAGAGGTCATGACCTTGTTAGTAACTAATCACGGTGACACGGCGCGGGCAGGGAGGGGCTCTAAAAGCCAGGGACCCACAGGAGACGTGACCTTTGACCCCCTGCTAAAGCGAACAGTGACAGGACGGGCCAGCTGACTCTCCAGAGACACAACCAGAAATAAAGGAAGAAATGTTTCAGGCTGATAATCAGCTCGCTCTCGTCTGTGACGCGTTTCTGTTCGGGGTCAACATCACGTCCAGGCGGCGGCGGCGGTGGCGGCGGAGCGGCCATTGGGACAGATTAACGTTTTTCAGGCTCCGATTCTGCGTCTCTGTCACAGGAAATCAACACCGCCGGCTCTGATTGGCTCAGCTGTTTCTGTAACCGGGGAAACAGCCGTCAGCAGGACAACGACAGACTTATTTTAATCTGTGAACAGCAGAATCTCACAATAGCGTTCACTATAATTAAAAACCATCCATCACTCAGCAACACTGGAATATAACTGAGTGCTTTGTAATAAAAGCCAAACAACTGAAGCTTTTTACTTCACACACAAAATCACTTCTTTCTGATCGACCTTCAGAAGGAGCCGAGTTACTGAAACCTGACCATCAACCAGCAAACACACAGCTGCCAGTAAACAACAAACATGAATGTGATCAGAAACCCGTCAGTGTCTCAACAGACAGTCTGAACTAAAATCAGAGAGTGAAGGAAGTGACACGTATGTTCTGATGTATGTTCTGTGTCTGAACGCAGAGACGCACACAGCTGTCTGCTGCTTCTTCTTCTTCTCGGTCACGCCAGCTTGGTTTTATGATTGTTGCCATGGAGACGGCACTAAAGCAAACAGTCTGACAGAGATGTTGTATCCGGGGTCTACACCTTCACTCCGAGGTTTCACTGCTCTCTCATTGGTCGACCAAGTTTGTTTGTCAATAAATCTTTTTGCGTTCAGATTATGTGGAGTTCCCTCAGAAAGCAGCGTGCAGCGCTGGAACAGCACGCAGATACTAACATATGTAGTGGAGATATTTCCCTCTGAGATGTAGAAAGTAGCGTCACATGGAAATACATGAATGTACTCAGTTACTTTTCAGCTCTGTCAGTGTGTGTGTGTGTGTGTGTGTGTGATGTCAGCTCTGAGGACGGCGTGCGACTCCACGGCGTTCGGTAAAGTCGTGGCGTCCTGATCTGTAGAGTGAGAAAGCTACAAATGACTTTTTGGTGCGTTGCTAAGAGTCGGCGAGCGAAGAGGCGACTGGTGAGTGGATACGCCATGTTGGCTGGAGGCCGGTACGGCGGTTCTCTGAGATACGGCGGGAACGTTAGGATGGCGTCTCACACCGGATTAAAACGTGAAGATCACCACAAGCAGCAAAACTAAAAGCTGCTGCTGTCTCTGTGTCTCCATCAGAGCTCATTAATATTTCCACTGAAACAAACAGAAACAAACTGCTGAGATGCTGTTTGTATGATCAGAGGGTGAAATGTGTCTGTAATTATCAGGAACAGGATGAAGGACACAGACGCTTCTGTTCAGTTCATAGTTCATTATTAGAACGGGTCTCACAGGTAACACTAGTCTGGTGTGAAAACAGCTTTCCACTGGTGTTATTTTACATCTGCATGTTGTCCTTACTTTACTTCTGTACTTCCTCTTATCATGAATGTGCTTTGTTCTCATTAATTCTCCTTCTGTTGTGTTTCTGTGTGTTTGCCTGCTGCAGCTTGTTTAACAGTGCGATGCTCCCCCTCCCTCCCTGCATACGGATAAAGTTTCATCTATCTGTTCTTATCTTGCACGATGAATGACGAGCAGGAATGAGAGCTGAATATCTGCAGAATGAGCGTGACTTCACTCCTTTCCTCCCGACAGGAAGCTGATGGCAGCGAGTCGGCGCTGCAGTGAGAGGAGGCGACGTACCAGGCGGCAAAGTTTCCACTGATAACAGTTAAAGAGTGAAGAAACAGGAATGTTACAGATACCAACACTGTCAGAACACATCCAGCCATTCACACATCACTGGAGGTAACTCAGCATGAACACACACACACACACACACACACACACACACACACACACACACACACACACACACACAGCCTGAGAGCATGAAACCGGCTCTCTGAGAGGAAATTAAAGCCTGCATCCTTCAGGCTGTTAAAGTATTTCTTGTGACTGCAGATGTCAGCTCCTCTGCTCTAAAACTGCACCTTCTGATTCTTCTGCTTTCATGTCAACAACAACAACAACAACAACAACAACAACAACCACCTCTGGTTCTCCGCAGATCAACACCTGAACAACAGAAAAGCAGCTGAAGCTCTCCCTCATCCTCTCCTCAGTCAGGACATTTAAAAACGAGCACAGAGGAGGTTTGAGGTGGCGGCTCATCAGGTGGAGATCGTTGTGGTGAAGCTTGTGGGAAAGATAAACCCAGTGTCAGTGTGAACGGAGGCTCAAACAGACAGAGGATGTGTTTATACTCAGTCTCAGACGACGTCTACATGAAGCCAACAAACTGAAACGCTGTTCTCCATCTGAAGCAGCCGCAGCAGGAGTTTCAGCTGCTCCTACTGGGCATGTGCAGAGGACAGAGCAGCGAGTCCGCCACAGAAAACCAGCAAAGAAGAAACGGTATACTGTTTCTGTTTCCATGGCGACTTCCTGACATTTAGTTTAAAACGTGCACTCAGTACCTAGAGACAACAGTCCCTGAACGCCTCTCATAGACTATCAGTAAACACTACAATTTACTGATGTTCCCTAAACGCCTCTCACCAGCCTGACACATCCTGCACTTCAGTCTGTGAGGTAGTTCTCATCACTATCTGCTGTAATCCCACCTACAACCACAGCAGAGTGATGCTCATTGACTCCACTGACTGAAGAAGCAAATCAACATTGTAGAAATAAAGTTGTTCATGAAGTATTTTTATATATTTCTTAAGAACTGTTCATCCAAACATCTTCACACATCAACGCTCCTCCTGTCAGGTCTGAAGCAGATCAGATGGACGGTGAAGATACGTGAAGGACAAACACACAGGCAGATTATTGGCCTTGTAAAGCAGCAGATTCAGTTTAAGCAGAGAGAGGCTGTAGATTACTATGTTTGACTCTAAACAAGCTGCCAAAGTCGACAATAAAGAGAACAACACTCAGCTGTTGTTGTTTCTTCTGTTCTGTCAGCGTTTCTACAAAGCTCCAAACACACTACAGCACCGAGCCAGCGCTCTGACGTTTACTCTCTCTGCCCTGCTCGAGTCTGGACGAAGGAACACAGAGAAGAAGATGAATTTACCAATCAGCCGGCTCAGTGTGGATGTTCTCTGGGTGTCTGCTAAAGTCTTCAGTGGGCTCAGCAGGCTCCTCTGCTCCAAACCAAACACTCTTTACAGCCGTCCTTCACTCCGCCTGTTGTCTTTGTTCCGGCCTCCTCTGCTGTGTTTTCACAGGACTTCACACCTTCAGCAGAAGCTGTGAAACACACAAACCTCTCACCCAGAGAGAAGACAAAGACGTCTAAACCTCGCCGGCTGTTCTGAAGTGCAGAGACTGATAGCGCAGAGCGATGACCTTGACACGCAGAGAGTTTCTGAAACAGCAGATTAGATTTGAGCGTTTGTTTGAGCGGAGAAGTGACAGGCTGCCAGACGCCGCCCTCATACCGAGCCGCTCTCACAGCCTCTAATGCAGCTCAATAAGCTGAGCCCAGCTGTGCATACCAGCCACACAGAAAGCCCGACTTCAAGGCCGCTCCACTGTGGTCCACCGAGGACATAAAGAGGTAAAGCCTCGGCCCCCGGGGGACCCCGTTTGATTTAAGCAACAAGTTAATCTCCAGCTACGGAGGCTCAGAGCGGCTCAGAGGGCCAGCAGGAGGAAGAACACTGCTGCTGAAATCTGAACGTCAGCCACGTTCAAACTGAAGGTGATCACACTGATGAGCTGCTTCTGACGAGAAGCTGCGCTCAGCTGGAAGACATATTTCACTGTGATGAAGCTCCTCCTCCTCCTCCTCCTCCTCCTCCTCCTCCTCCTCCTCCTCCTCCTCCACATGGGAGGCCTGACTGAACACCTGGTTTAACGTTCAGTCTCTGGTTCTTCCTCCCAGCTCGCTGCTGATGTTCTGATGTTTGAAGCTGTTGAGTCTCATCAGCAGTGAAACAACATCAGTCTGCAGGACATGAGGCAGGATTATGGTAGAAATAATGAGGATGATGTAAAATGTGTATTTAGAAACAGCAGCAGCAGCAGGTTTTGGATGGTTTTGGAACTTCTTCTCTGCTGATATTTCATCTCATCTGCAGCCACTGAGGATCTGATAGCAGAGTTTTCTGTTTCTCTGATATAAAGCTGTAAACCTCAGAGTGGATCAGCTGTTCAGCAACATGAGGTCAGTGGTTCTAACACTGACTGAGGAAACTGTTCACATGGTAGTGAAACACCAGCAGCTCCATGAGGTGGATCAATGCTGATAGCAGATGGTTGATGGTAGAGCAGATCCTCAGACAGCAGATACGATCGTTTCCTGCAGTTTAAAGGTCGACTCTGTCAACAGTTTCTCACTGGACAAACTTCTCAAGTCAAAGTTCACCAAACTTTACATGAAAGCAGCGAACAGATGATCCACCGCCGTCACTGATCTCTGCGACTGTCGCTGAAGAAGAGCGGACGCCTTTATTACAAATTCAAACTGTTTGATCAGTCAGGAAACTACGATAGTAAATAAAAAGCAGCTGATCAGATAATCACGACACCAACGTATCTGAGAGGAAACGTTTGGAATCACCAACAAACAACATCAGACTGTTTGCCAACCGTGTAGAGAGCAGCTGATTGACTTTAAAACTACAACAGATGTGAAGATTCAGCAGCTGGATTACACACAGGTGGTTCAGGTGGTTCAGGTGGTTCAGGTGGGTCAGTCAGGTGGTTCAGGTGGGACAGGTGGTTCAGGTGGTTCAGGTGGGTCAGTCAGGTGGTTCAGGTGGGACAGGTGGTTCAGGTGGGTCAGTCAGGTGGGTCAGGTGGTTCAGGTGGGTCAGGTGGGTCAGGTGGGTCGGGTGGGTCAGGTGGGGCAGGTGGGTCAGGTGGGTCAGGTGGGTCAGTCAGGTGGTTCAGGTGGGACAGGTGGTTCAGGTGGTTCAGGTGGGTCAGTCAGGTGGTTCAGGTGGGACAGGTGGTTCAGGTGGGTCAGTCAGGTGGGTCAGGTGGTTCAGGTGGGTCAGGTGGGTCAGGTGGGTCGGGTGGGTCAGGTGGGGCAGGTGGGTCAGGTGGGTCAGGTGGGTCAGGTGGGACAGGTGGTTCAGGTGGGTCAGTCAGGTGGGTCAGGTGGATCAGGTGGGTCAGGTGGGTCAGGTGGGTCAGGTGGGTCAGGTGGGTCAGGTGGGACAGGTGGTTCAGGTGGGTCAGTCAGGTGGGTCAGGTGGATCAGGTGGGTCAGGTGGGTCAGGTGGGTCAGGTGGGTCATGTTGCTGTTCTGATGAACTGAATGACCTTTCCTGTCTTAAAAACATCTCTGCTCGCCAACCTTAAATCAACTTCCTGCTAAAAATAAGCAGGTTTGTGTCTCGCTGTGTCTGTTTGGTCCAGTTGCTGCACAAACTGTAAATAATCCAGTTTACAACCGGCGGCGTTCTGTGATACAGTCGGTTATTTACAGCATATTATTCCATGATGTCGCCACCTGATACAGCGACTCTACTTTCTGTATCTATGTTTACCGCTCTGGATCTTCTACACAGCTAAACACTCTTCATGTTTGCCATTTTTCTGCTGGCTGAGGAGACATGTAACCCCCACAGAGCCTCCGTACAGCCGAGGAGAGGGGAGGGTTATCAGGCCGGCAGCATAAAGTGATGATACATCATCTGAAGATTAGTTTGAGATGCAGCTCAGCAGCGTGTCAGAGTTTATAGTCATTAATCTGTGATAAACACTGTTAGTTTGGCGCCAAAGTTTCTCGTCTCATAAGCTGCTGCAGAGACGTTTGGGTCCACACTGTCTGTACTGTTTGTCTGTTTGTTAGTTGGTGCAGAATTGACTCATTTTTCACCACAGTTGACATCCATTAAATATTTTGTCTAAGTTTGGAGCGTTATTTATCCTCCTTCCTGACAGGCGAGCATGACATGGGCGGGACCGGCGGATTCCTTTGGGTGTCCAGTTTCATATGAGAGCAGGATCTTCAGCGTGGCTTCAAACTGAACCTCCAGCAGCCTCTGACAGTCAGAGACGTCTGCTGAGAGCGTAAACAGGCCGGTTCTGTGTATTAATCTGACAGAATGCTGTTTATGATCCATAAAGACGTTTAAGTTTCTTTCCTTTTTCTGTCTTTAACAAACTTTTTTTCTTGACAAAGTTGTGAAAAGTATCTGACAGAGTCAAATATGTGACGTTAACTGTGAGACAAATGAATGACTGTAATGTTAAAATAGAATAATCATGTTACTGGGAGTGTAAACCGTGTATTTTAAACTCCACATGGCTCGCTCATTAAATTCTGCGGCATGTGCAGGTTTCAGCTTTCTGAAGTAGGTCAGAGAATTTCAGGGTCTGAGGGGGAATCTTTGGTGGCGGGTGTTGGATTTAGGTGGCGGGGTGTTTTCCCAGACGGATTGTGGTGGTGGT
>CM055839.1:36791001-36836001 GCA_029490765.1 Euthynnus affinis | reverse complement strand
TTTGTTCCCTCTGCAGGCCTCACTGACTCTGCAGACAATAACTGTCTGTCTGCACAAACGCTCGTTCATATTCCAGGTGTTTGTAAATCAAAGATTCCACTTTAATCACTTTCATCATGTGACTTAACGCGGTCACATGACTCTACGCTTCTTCTTCTACAGTCTGAAATCATTTCCTGCAGATAAACTGATTCTCTGGAAGTTTCTGGTTTGTTAAAGTTGTTTTTCGGCTCATTAAAGCGACACAGACCACGGCTACCTGTCCTAAACACACCTCTGAAACATTCCCTGACATTCCAGGAATTCCAGGACCAGCCAATTATGTTCAAAGAAGCCCTGCAGGTCCCTGAACCACAGCTTGAGAACCGCTCCATTGAAATGCAAATGTCATGTTTTTAGTTAGTCAGAGCAGAAACCTTCAAAGCTTTAAAAACCCTCAAAATGAAAATTATATTACCAATAAATAATATTATATTACTGATATATATCATGATATTACTGATATAACGGATCAATATTATCACCAAAAAACAGAAATTGTCAGAAACTGAGAGCTCAGACTTTCTAACAGTGAATTTAAGACACAAATGTTTCAATAAACATCATTGATCATCTTTAGATCTGCAGTTTAAACCAACAGAAACATGATCACACTGATTGATCTGAACCTGATCACTTTGATCAGCAGCAGAGAAACAGGCTGCAGAGCTCTACTCACCGCACAACGACTCCGCTCCTCGCCGTCACACACAGGAAATAATCCACATGAAACGCCACCGGGGACGACCACACAGTAGAGCCCACACAGTAGAGCCCACACAGTAGAGACAGTAGAGCCCACACAGTAGAGCCCACACAGTAGAGACAGTAGAGCTCAGATAGTAGAATCAATAGAGCTCAAATAGTAGAGTCAATAGAGCCCAGACAGTCAGCAGAGCTCAGATGAAGCCAGTGGAGCTCAAACACTGGAGTCAATAGAGGCCACACAGTAGAGTCAGTAGAGCTCAGATAGAGTCAGTAGAGCTCTAATAGAGTCAGTAGAGTTCAGATAGAGTCAGTAGAGCTCAGATAGAGTCAGTAGAGTTCAGATAGAGTCAGTAGAGCTCAGTCAGAGTGAATCAGTGCGTTCAGTGAAGCTCCTGCAGACTCAGACAGCTCCTCCCACTGCTCGCTCGCCCTCCCTCTCTCTCTCTCTCCCTCTCTAGTTGAAGTATGTGAGGCTCTATCAAACAGCTGGTAACACACACACACACACACACACACACACACACACACACACACACACACACACATTCTTCGGACAGCAAATCAGATCTTTTTTTAGGTTCAGAGGAATATTCTGCATCTTTAGAGCTGAAACTTACAGCCGCACCAGTAAATATGATATATATATAGTTATATAGTGAATATGATATATATATAGTATATATAATATATATATAGTTATATAGTGAATCTGATATATATATAGTATATATAATATATATATAGTTATATAGTGAATCTGATATATATATAGTATATATAATATATATATAGTTATATAGTGAATCTGATATTTATGTAGTATATATAATATATATATAGTTATAAAGTAAATATGATATATATGTAGTATATATAATATATATATAGTTATATAGTGAATCTGATATTTATGTAGTATATATAATATATATATAGTTATAAAGTAAATATGATATATATGTAGTATATATAATATATATATAGTTATATAGTAAATCTGATATTTCTGTTGCTGTAGTTCTCGTCATAAATCTGTGTCTGCTTCGTTAATCCTTTAATATCAGGTGTCTGTTTCTGTTTCCTGGGAAAGTGATCAGCTGGAGAGACGACGTCTCACTCTGCTGACGGTACGGCGTTCTGAGCTCAGAGTGGGTCTTCCCTCATAGAGGATCTCTGACTGTAAACAACAGTTTAATTCTTAAAGTCAGAATAAACAGAATAAACCCCACTGAGCTGCTGTTTGTGTCATCTGGAGCCTTTCAGCCTCTTTCAGCTGCTGGTTTGATGTGTTCAGTCTGTGAGAGACGCTCGCATCATCAAACCAAACACACAGCGTCACTGCTGCAAAACCTCTAATAGACAAGCACAAACACAATCTAACTGTTTAAAACCTAAAATCCTCAGTAAATACCAGCTGCACACACAGGAAGCTCTCAGCTGTCTGTGGAGGGAACGAGCAGCCAGCCAGGAGGCAGAATCCAGCTCTGATCTGGACCAACAACCAGCGAAAGCCATCTCGCTGATGTTCGGGTTCTGGCTCCGCCCCCCCGACACATCTGACCAATGAGAGCAGAGAAGCTCAGCTGGCTGTTTGTATTTTGTTGGATTTTTGGGGAAGTTTAAAAACTCCTCTGCTGATTCAGACCAGAACAAACAGACAACAAGCGTCGGCCTGATGGTGGCGCTAGAGGAGGAGCGTTCATCAGTCCGTCTGTAAACCAGCAGGAGGTCGTTATGAACGCTGTAACGTTACTGCCGAGAATTAAACGGTTCATATCAGGAAAATCTTCAGGATTATAATCTTAAGGACACTCGGGGAAAGTAAAAGTGAACATCTGGAGAGAAGGTGAAGGTGGGCAGCAGGGTGAGCTTTAGAGGACCCTCGGGTGCAGAAGTCCACCCACCGCACACGAGGAGCGCAGGAACTTCACCTTCCACCGAGGAGAAAGGAAAACATTCAGACCGCAGCGAGATGTTTTTCTTTCATCAGACGCAGCTGTGAGGGATGTGCAGCTAAATCCTTCCAGACTCAGAGAGCAGTGCTGAGCTCATTAACAGTCTGATCAGTCACACTGCGATAAATAACCTTCAGAGCATCAACACGCTCTCTAACAGCCCCTCAGCAGCTTCATATGGAGACAGTCTGACATCATCTGCATTATTTATGACGCCACACAACGTCTGAACATGAAGAGACGGCAGGTTCCTTCACTAGCAGGGTCCACTGCAGCTCTGACAACACTGTTTATTACAACAGCTGATAAATAAATAAATATCTCAGTATTTGTTGTTGTTGGTGTGAAATACGACCCGGACGCTGCAACTAATGATTATTTCCTCTATTAATCAATTAGAAATGTGGATCAGACGACGTCCTCAGAGATCTTCAGTTTACTGTCACAGAGACCAAAGACACCAGAACACAAACGATCAATCGATTATAATAATAGATGCTCATTAATCTATTGATGGTTGCAGCTCTGCGTCCTGTAAAACTGAGACAACTGTTCATAGAAGAACTCCAGAGGAATGAAAACATGAAGCTCTGCTGTGGTTTTAGTATTTTCACTCATCGCTGATTGGCTGATAAACAGATCAATAAGCTGATAAACAGATCAATCAGCTGATAAACAGATCAATAAGCTGATAAACAGATCAATAAGCTGATAAACAGATCAATAAGCTGATAAACAGATCAATAAGCTGATAAACAGATCAATAAGTTTATTTCCACACACAGGAAGTGAGTCTCTCCCGCTCTGCTGCTTGTTGTTGTTCCTGCTAACGCTAAGTGGCAGGTGGCCCTGCTAGCATCAGTGACCTTTGACCTCAGAGACTCTTTAATGGTCACAGAGGGACGAGACACGAGGACCAATCAGAATCAATGAATAGTAAGAGGCGCCGCACAGGGAGCAGTAATGAGTGTGTGTGAGTGTGTGAGTGTGTGTGAGTGTGTGTGTGTGTGTGTGTGTGTGAGTGTGTGTGTGTGTGTGTGTGTGTGAGTGTGAGTGTGTAAGTGTGTGTGAGTGTGTGTGTGTGTGTGTAGTAGAAGATCAATAAGGAGTTTTAACTGGAAACCATTAAAGATATTCCAGAATATAAATACAGAGGCTGGACATGTGAAGAGTCTTTAACACTGATACTGGGATTAATATCAGCCTGATGTGATTGATTATTGATCCATGAACACTTTCTTCATCACGACTGTTTCTGCTTTCAGGTAAATGTGTTCAGTGAGTGATGGTGTTTAATAACAATAACAACAACACTGTGTCTCTGTGCAGTCAGGTGGTGTCACAGGAAAAGAGAGCAATGAATCTATCTGAGTATTGATCAGTTATTGATTCTTACCTTTATGTATGGTCCTCCAGCCTGCATCTGATTTCCTGACATCAGACCTGCAAACACACAGAAACACACACAGCACATGTCTGCATGTTCTATCAATAATCAATAATTCACTGACAGCCTCCTGTAAGACTTTCACACTAAAACTAATTGATGATCAGGCAGTTCAGCCTCGTCTCCTCCTGACCTGCAGCTACAGCCGTACGCAGCAGCAGCGCCGCCGTACGCAGCGGCGCCGTACGCAGGTCCAGGCAGAGCGCCACCGTGCTGGCAGGACGGCGTCCTGTCACCGCGGGCTCTGAGGAGGAATGTGAGGACGCAGCCAAACGCAGCAGAAACCTGATAAACATTAACTGTGAGGAGGAAGAGGAGCGCCGACGTGTGATTGATGAGTTCTGGCTGCAGAAACACTTTGACTGTGTTTAAGGAAGAAAAACACAACGACACTCTGTTAACAAGCCTGAAGAACAGCCGCCAGTGTGTCATCATCTGCTGCAGCTGGGAACAGCTGGGAACAGCTGGAACACTCAGTTACTCTACAAGCTCATCAATACTCTACATGTTCAGCTCTACAGCTGATCCATTATGACAAAAATCATAATTACCATCATTCTGATCAATACTGAGATCATAATTATTTAACATGATCATCAGAAATCCTCCGTTTATTAAATCTACACACATCTATCCACAAAGTCTCATCTCCTGTCTTCATACACTCTCTGTTTGTGTTGCTTTTAGTTTAAAGCACACTGATATGCTGCTGGTCTTATTGGCAGTATCTGTATTGATCGATGAAGCCTCCCGATCTCTGTGTGATCACTAGTGTTATTATTTCCTTTGCTTTTCATGCTTCGACCAGTCCAAACGTCTGCAGTGAAAAGGCTCCAGTCTGTCAGCTCCCAGTTAAACCAGTTCAGTCAGTGCAGAAAGTATCCACAGTTCTCTGCTGGATGCTTAAACCCAGCAGACAGCAGACAGAGCTGAAGGTCTACAGTCAGTCTGCTAGCTAGCGTTAGCTCCCAGCAGCTACAGACCGGATCCTGTAGACGCGGACGGACGCGGCGAGGTGTGATGTCACCGTTTAGTTTCATCAGAGACGGACTGAAGGACAGAGCTGCAACTTCTGGTTGTTTGGAGCCAGAACCTTCCAGATGTTTCTGAAGTGACAGATTCCTGCAGGTTAAAGCAGGATGAGCTTCATGCTGGAGTCCATTTATGGAAACAGGGATGAGCTTTTATAGATAAAATAATTCATTAAGAAAACGATGGACAGATTAAAGCACCAAAGTTTTGTGTGTGACACTGAAGGAGCAGCAGAGCTGTTAGCAGCAGCTCTGACAGTCTGATCTGGTAGATTAACAAACAAACAGGAACTGTCCTGTCAGTCTGGAGCTCTGTCCTCCTCTTTCCTTCCCGTCTGTATTAAAGCTGCTGCTCTCTGTTGATGTGAGCGGCTCCTTCAGAAGCAGCAGCAGTCTGCTTCTTGAAGGGTCTCTGTGGAGTCTGCCTGCAGTCCAAAGCTTTGAGGTGTCCTCCAGACTTCCCTGGAGGACTGACGGTCCCTGAACTCCACACTTCAACCGTCTGCAGCCTCAGTCGCCTTCCTTTCATCACACTGCTGAATATGTACAAGTTTGGAGCAGAGCAGCTGCTGTGTGACCCCAGTTACCCTCCGTTTATACCAGCAGCTCCTCTCCACACCTCACAACTCCTCCATACCTTATTATATCATATATATATATTATTCATGTGTAGATTAGTTTTAGATGAACTGATTAATCATTCAGTTTATAAACAGATTAGAATCATGAAATTAAATCGTCACCATGTGATGAAATAAAAAGGCTTCAACTGTTATTTAATAAAGTTTCTTCATTCATTGATATAATTGTTGTTTGTTTTGTCCAAATAAAAGTTACAAACATAAACATCATGCAGTAAATAAATCATTTACTGCAGCAGAACATCGTGCTGCTTTTTAACTTAAACAATAAACAAAATACTAAAATATTAGCTGATTAATTTTGTTTGTTTTGTTTAAGCAGCAGATCTGTTCGTCTATAAAATGTCTCCAGAGTTAAAGATGAACGTCAACAGTTCAAACTCAAAGATATTGATTCAAGTGATTATCTATTAATCAATCAAGTTATTTTAACATCAAAGTGACCCTGTGAGGATTTTAGACTGTTATGATCTTGAGTTTTGGGCATTTTCATCTCTTTCCTCTCAGATTATCAGCTGTGACTCTTTAAACTTTTATCACTGTATAAAATGAGCCGGCGTTTCCATGGCGACATGTAGATCCTCTGTGTTTGTGTCCATGCTGTGATGTAACAGCTGTGTATCTGCTGCGTGTAAACAACAGTAAGTGAAATCTTGTGATGCGGCGTGGCGGCGGGCTGCAGCGTGTAGTCACATGTGCAGAGGAGGGAGAGCGGTTATTATCCAGCACAGCCTGCGTCGGTGGGCCGCTCTGTGTAATTACTGCTGCTGAGGGGGACCGAGGCAGCACGTCTAGAAAACATCTCTGCTCTCTCTGCTCTGATGGAAAATTACCGCTGTGTGTTCAGACTGACGGGCAGGAGGGCCGAGCGACGGCACAGCTCATCACAGAAGAATGTGAGCAGGTTTTCCACCTCGCAGAGCAATTAGCAGGCAGCCAATGAGGAGCGGGGCCAGGCCCGCCGCTAAGCCCTCAGAGAATAGCTTCATTCTTGGCCGGCCGGTCCGGGCCCGGCGCTTCAGCTTCCAAAGAAAGACAGGGACCTCCCAACTGGGCACCCACAGTCCCCTCAGCCCGGATTGATTATCAATAAACGCTTATTAAACGGTAACGATCGCTGTTCTCATGTGAAGCACCGCACAGTTCAATCACCATCAATAACCACGACAACACAAACACAACAGAGAGCTGCGACTGTTCAGAGGAGAGTGGCAGTATGTTTGAGATTCATTCTGATATATTCTCATAGACAGTACATTATACTTAATGTGTTTGACTGACTGTCTGACCTCTGACCTCTGACCTCTGGTAGCTGTGAGTGGAAACAAAGAAGGATTCAAACGTGTTTTATGAGGAAGAAAATGTTTGTCAGAGGATGCAGGAGTGGAAACAAGACGCCTTCAACAATCTGTGTTCATTCAGTTTGTGATTCTGCTCTTCTGAGAGAGAAGAAGTCAGCTGTTTCTGTTTCATGCAAAAGAACGTCCTGATATATACAAATGATTGATTACATATATCAAAGCAATTTAATATTTGTTTTTCCTGTAAATTAACAACATGCTACATTATCATCACTCTGCTCTGTTTAGCTCTGTCCCAAAATAACTCCACACTGAGGCTGTTTGATTGGCTGTTTAACATACTAATATATATCCTATATTAATATATCAAAGTTTCTCATGTTCTTATCAAGGAAATGTTTCTATCACACATTAATATTATTATTAAATTATAAAATGATTATGATTATTATTATTAATATCCTCTCCATGTCTGAGCAGGAGGAGCAGTGCTGAGCTGAGCAGACGTGTTGGATGATATTTCCTGATGTTAAACGCTGTAACAGTCGGAGCGTATCTGACAGTAACAGCGTGTGTGTTTAGTTCCACATTAGATGAGCGAGTGTCTAACAGAGGCCGGCGTGGGAGCTGCAGCTCTCAGCGGGTGTGTCCTCCTCATTATACGCCCTGTTTCCTCAGTCTGCCGTCTGACTAAACCAACAATTAGCCTTCTGATTTACACCCACCAGGCCAGGTGAGGCTGCCGGCTACACAAACAATTACATCCATTTAGCTGCTGAGGAGAAATAAAAGGAGACAGAAGCAAAGTGACCCTGCTGACCTTCAGCACATAAACATCTCACTTCTCACCATGTTGGAGAGTCTTTGTTCCTCTGAGACGCTGGATCAGGTCCAGACCTGCAGCTCACCAAGACACCAGAGTCACCGTCCTGCAGGAAACAAACGTGATGACAGTGAGCTGCTGCTCTCTGTTCTACACAACCACAGCACATGAACACACACACTGCATCATATCAGTTAGAACATGTCACAACAACCAAACCATTACAATTACAGGACTGTTTAATGTTTTAAATCTAAGCAGTGCAACACTGACTTTCATGATGAGAATCATATTTTTAATGAGCTGAATGAGAGAAACTCAACAACATTAATGACTTAACAAACCATGAACATCAGACTCCAGACTGACGGCAGCCTGTCTGCTCATCAACAGGTGCAGTATGGTGATGTATCATGATGTTTAAACACAAATCACAGTCTTTACAGCAGTATTTTTCATTATTAGGAGTCTGTTCATCGTTTGCATGGATCACACTGATAAATTACTCTTCTTGGTTTTTTCCTCACTAACAGTAACTCTGTGCTGCTCTGCTCTACGTCCTCTGAGTCCTCCACGCAGGAGAGACAGTGAACCAGTTAATTAATTAATTAATTAATGCAGTTAACTTTTTAAAACAGAAAGGCTGCATCTTCTCTGCCAGTCATGTTTCAGTGAACTAAGAACACCAGTGAACAGTTTAACACAGTCTACAGGACTGAAAATAGTGCTGACCCCCCCGCCCCCGCCTGTCTGACCCCTCTGATAGTTCTGGGAACAGCTGACCAGAACATGAATAAAGGTTTGCAGGACCAGCGGAGCAGCAACGTTCTGGTAGAACTCTGCCAGTCTGAGCTGGATCAGAGGAAGAGGAAGAGTGACTGATCCTCTGAAGGACGTCAGACCACCTTCAGTCCCAGAAGCAGAATCACCAACACACACATAACGTTACTGTAGATGCTGCAGATTCATTTTGAAGAGACGTGTGAGCAGGGTGGGCTATATTTAGAGCTGAGCTGAGAGAACTCAAATAAATGTTTAACAGTGTTGATGCCTCGTCTGCTCCAGTTACTAAAGGTAGAGTCTGGTAGGGAGGAAACATACAGGTCCTGGTGTGGAGGCTCAGTGAAGACTGAAGCTGGAGGCAGATCATCAGAGGAGTATTTAGAAGACAGAGGAGGAGTCTGTCTGGATATCAGTGGACCAGCAGAAATTGGTCTCTGGAGCTCAGACTTACTAATTCTGGGATTTTTACCGGCACAAATAAAAGATTAAATAGCTTTGCGTCTCCTTTTCTATTCATTCAGTCAAGAATCAGTTCTGAAAGGCAGTCGGGTATGGTGACAGTAAAACTCTGCCATCACCTTTAAATGAAACGTGTTTAAAGTAAAACATATTCAAAGTCTGAAAGATTCATTTCTGACGTGCAACACCTGAAGAGTCTGTAAGAACACTGAGAACGAAGCAAATCTGACAATATGAGGAAATATAACAATTATTTTCATTATTGATTAATCTGTAGATGATTTTCTCTGTTAATCAGTTCATTGTTTGGTCCATAAAATGTCAGAAAACAGTGATAAATGTTGATCAGCGTTTCTCAAAGACAACATTTTGTCCACAACAAAGATTCTTCAGTTTATTTTCACGGAGACGAAAGAAACCAGAAAATATTCACAGCTAAGAAGCTGAAACTGAAACTTTGGTTTCTTAAACGACTCCAAACTGTTTAAATCAAAATGTTTGGAGAATCATTCAACAGTCAGCAACTAACTGATTAATGGTTGCAGCTCTAAAATAAATATTTGTCTCCATCCTCAGTAAATGAGCCATTTTTACACTTTAATCCTAAAAAGATTCAGATTCAGTTTTGATCCAGTCAGAGCAGTGAGAACGAGTCCATCAGAGGAAGTGAAGCCAGCTCAGCAGCAGTAAACAGACTGATCTCCACGCTTCAGGAAGCTCTCCCTGCTGCCAGCGTTCAAGATGTCTGAGAAGCATTTGTCTTGTGGAGGGAGGTTCATGCTTCAGGTCTGACGCAGCAGAAATGCGGCCTGTGAGTAAAGCCAGCAGACTGCTGAGGTGTCGGTATGTGCTTTCACTGAGGCTCAGGGCTTATCTGACTGTTAGAGAAGCCTAACAGAGGGCGAGGCTGTGCTTCACAGGATAAACTCTGAGCAACAACAGCAGCTGAGGGCTTAGAGGAGCCGCAGATCTGAGAACAGTTGCTGTGAAACAGATGTGTCACGCTCCACAGTCTGCAGGACAGGTGGAGGCTCCAGGACACCCAAACCTCCACCTCACAGCCTGAAGACGCAAAACATTCAGAGGGAGAGATGTTCAGAATAAACATCAGATAGAGTTTAAAGCAGGGTTCAGTCTGCTGTCAGTCAAACTGGACACGCTGAGCAGCAGATCAATGATCAGCTAAGTTATTTATAAAGCAGAACTACCAGTAGCTTCCTGCTAACGTTATTCTCTGAGTGACGGCGTAAAAGTTCACAACATACAGGATGTAAACGGTCCTGCTGCTGCGCTGCCTTCACAGTTCACCTCCACCTTTTCCCTCCATCAGCGTCACGTTATTAACCAACATGGAGAAAATCAGTTTCTGACAACTGACGCAGCATCAGGATGCATCTTTCTGCTCTGACATCAACAGCAGGTTTCTCCCTCAAACATCTGTGTAACATTAACAGCTGACATGAGCTAATAATTAACATGATGTGATGACCAAACACTGTCCAGGTATTAATACACGCTGTGTTTAAAGTTAACCAGGACACTGCAGCACAGTGACGTCTCATCTCTGTGACTGATCCTCTGATCTCAGGTGTCCAGGTGTTGGTGTCTCAGGTAAAGTCTGATGTGTGAGCTCACAGGTGATTGTGTACATTGATCAGCAGCATTACAGCAGTAATAAGTGAACAGTGAGCAGTAAAACACACGAGCAGCCTCGGCGTGTCCTTCATTCATTACAAACCTTCCTACGGCGTGAATACACGAGCAGGACAAGCTGCTACAGAACTGACAGTGTTACACAACACGCTGCGTACCTGCAGGCTAAACTGAGGAATGACATAAACAAAACTCACAGACAGTTTTACTGGAGGAGCTGAAAGTCCCGCCTCCAGGATATAATCCTGCCTGTCAGTCACAGGATGGCTGGAGGAAGACAAAAACACCAGCAGGAGCAGAAACAGCAGAGCAACGCTGATAAATATGCAGAACGCATCAATCCTGAAGACAAATTAATAACAAGACATCCTGGCACAAAGCAGAGATTATTAATGACATTTCATCAGATTACTGCACATTAACAATAACTGATCAAACCTTCCAACCACAAACTAACATCATCCTGACTTTAAATCAAATTACACAGATCAGGACTTTACTTCACTCTAAACTTACAACCACACTGTAGCTTCTCCTTTTCCTCTGTATGCTGCTTTTCTCCTGATCGATATGTATGTTTGGATTAATCAGCAACTGGTTTGATAATCGATTAATTATCTTGAGTCTTTGCTTGAATGCTTTAAACACTTTAACACACCTGCTAGTTGACTTTCCTGCTTATTTCAGGCTCATTTACTCACAATATAAAAGAAAAGCATTCGCAGATATTTGGTGAAAGTTTTGCCCTCATTACAGTGAACATGGACACCTGACTGCTGGTTTAACACACTGGGAACACTGGGAATACTGGGGATACTGGGGATACTGGGAACAGTCAGCTGACGTTAAACCGCCAAAACCAGCAGCTCAGTTTCATCTTAAACCTGCTAAACTACCAACAGCAGTTTCTGTTATTACTGTTATTAACAAAGCCGCCAGAAAACAAGCTGGGAACTTTAAGAAAGCAGCAGTTTTATTTCCAACATGAACCAGCAGGAAAATATCAACAGATAAAGTTCAGTTTTAGCTCAAACTAACCGGCTAAAGTTGCAGCTAACTGTTAGCTTCAACATTCAAACAGAAACTTTTCCAAACCGTCAACAGCTGAAGTTAAATTATATCATCATTATCTGTTAAAGCTAAACAGCCTCATATTATTAATATCTGCTAATATCAGGGAGCATTAATGTCCCCAGACAGCACAGATCATTTACACTCTTTATAATCTACAACCTGATTATTTTACAGCGTTTTAAAGTTCATTTTTCAGGCTCAGAGTCGTTTTTTTTTAGGTGAAATAAAGTTAAAGTTATTAAAACACGGAGCTGTTTTTCACACTTACCGCTGTTTTTCAGACATGTTTATTCCTCAAACCCTCCTCCGTCCAGCTGGAGCATAAAATCCTCAAACACATGAACATTAAACACGTTTTTAGTCTGTTTCACGTGTTAAAACGCGTTTCAGCCGCAGCTGTAAAAAATAATACAAAAAACCGTTAAACTGGCTTAACCCGGAAGTGACGTAACAGCCGCTGCTTGTACAACGCATCATCAACGTTTTACAAGTTTTTATATTTTTATCTAAATCAATTAAAAATATATATATATATCGTCATAATTTTATGTTCCCATACAAATGACAAAACCAAACGTACATAATTGTTTAACGAACAAGGACATGGAACTAACTTCCGGCCGCCATCTTAGTTTGGTTGTTTTTTGTTTTTGTTTTTTTAATACTCAGACATATATTTTAAAAAATCATCAGAAAGTGTTACAAAAACATGACAACAAAAAACTAGAAACAGGTATAATATAAATCCTGACAATTAATTATCATATCCTGAATAAAAAATAAAATACTGTACATTTTAGAGATAAAAGAAAACAAAAATGAAGATGAGAAAAAGAAAGCCATGTGAGAGTTACAATCCCATATTCAGGTAAATATGTTATAGCTTTTCTGCTTTCTTAGTTTTTAACAGAGGTGATATACATGCCAAAATATATTAAAAACACTTAAAATGTGTGTTTTTTTCATGAAGAGGAATCTCATCTCATCACAGTGATGTAAAGATTAACAGTGAAGAAGAACAGAATATCAACACTCTTAATGTGTATATGGACACTGAGTCTTTCTGGAGTTTCTCAGTTATGAACATTTGCTCTATGGACTATGTGTCTAATACGAAAGCTCATTTCCATTCTGACATCAGGACAATATAACAGTCTTGGGAAAGATGTTGAAAAGTGTCTTTTTTGTGATTGTAAACTGAATATTTTGATTATTATTGATGGTCACATGGCAATGACACACCTGCATAACTGATGTTGGCTCACCTGGTGACCAATTATCAATGTGAGACTGTAAGAGGCTGACAGATATGTCAAGACAAAACTTTATTAATTCCAACCATAAATGCCTAAAAGTGAATCCCCAGTGTAAATTACATTTAGTGATAGAACATGTCAGTGCCAGTAATGTAATGACACTGTAATGATTCCATATGCCAGCACTGATCAACATTTTATTCTATAAAGATTTTTTTCCATGTTTCATTTATTTATGTTGACTGTTGCAATCCTGCCATCCAGTCCTCATCTTACTGTGTCCTATATATATGTATGGGTGTTGCTTATACCCTTTATGTTCTATTGAGCTGAGCTGATAAAGAACAAAACAGTCATGATTACTTTCCCAACAACAGCAATGTTTTCTGTGTTTATTTCATGTTAAATGTGTAACCAGTGACTCCAGCTGTCAGATAAATGTCGTAGAGGAAAAGTAAAGTGGAAACTGTTCTTGAGTAAATCTACTTAATCGCTTCACCAGAAGTTCAAACAGTGGCTGATGGCTCATATTCAGGTTGAAGTATTGTTCCCACTTGTGACAGATATGTGTTTGACAGTTTCTATTGTCTGCTGGTACACATGACCTGGTACTTTCTGCCTGTTCAGGATCACAGCCAATGTAAATGGGTTGGAAACCACATCCGCCCGCTGTGAACTGGCTTTGTGCTGGTGAAATCTGTCCCTCTGAGTTCACTGAGAAGCTTCAAGTGTTTCACTCATAGTATTCTGGAAATGGCAAATAAACGTCTTCCTGTTTTCCCATCATGCCGCAGTGATGAGTGCTGTGCACAAACTGGACCCTAGTTTGAACAAAAACATCTTCCTTGAAGGCATGGTCTGACTGTCTAATTAGTTACCGTGGCAACAGAGCTTGGTTTGAGGCCACAAAGCCAGGGTTACACCCAAGCTAGGTGGCTAACCCGCTAATCCTGTTCAGTCAGACAGAACACCGGTATTGTTCCTCATCTCTGTCAGAATGTTTTCTCAGGATTATCGAGGTATTACGGTTGTCAGTATTACTCATTATTACTTATTACTTTTAGCCTTTTACTGCAGGACAATGTTACTGTACCAGCCAGGTTTGGTCTGTACGTTGTCCACAAGACAGAATCCACATAAATCTTTTGCTTAAGCTTAAATAATAAGAAACACACCTTTATAATGATCAGAAATAGAAGTGAAATAAGCATCAGAAGTAAACGTGTGAGCACTATCGAGTGCTGCAACATAATCAGAGCACATCTTTAATCTGTAAGCAGCATTTTAATGTTGTGTAATTTACATACTGATAGGCAGATTCAGTTATACCAATTTAATATGCAGGTTGTGTTTCTGGTGTGTGAATCTGCAAACTACAGTCACCAGATGGAGTAAAACATTAAGTGAGTTAAATAAAACAGTTCTTCTGTGAAAACCACACATTGTCTTGAAGTCTTTTGGACTGAAGCAGGCATGAGTAAAGAAACACAGAGGCAGCTGGTTTCATTCAGAAAACACACCTTACATTTATTGACTCTTAGTTCTCTGGGCAGAAGCCAAAGCTAACAAACATTTGGCACAAAGGCGGATACGCTTCATTCGATTTTTCCACACAACAACCTGAATCACAGATGAAACAAAAAAAACCTCTGAAATAAAAAGAGATGTTATCTCTGCAGCACATTCTTGTGTCTGTGTCCAATTAAAGAATAACAGAGTAAGTGCAGCATGAAAGAACAGTAAAACAGCCACACTGACAGCTGGATGAAACACTGCAGTGAGGATCAACAGGACAGGTTTCTAAGGTTTCTGAGCTGGAACTAAACTGTTACCCCACCTCACAACTGGTCCGGTGTCAGCTCCAGTTCAAGTATCTATATGACATAAAGGCATTTCTACATGCGGCAACATGTTTCTGTTTGTGTCTGTTATTACAGTCACTGCGGTACAATGAGGCAACGAGAAAGACAACACGGAGCGTGAGCAGCCCTGCAGCCTGCTGCTCCAGCTCAACGTTCAGCTGTAAAGAAGTCGACAGTAAAGTTTAATCAGGATTTTCATCCAACAGCAGCTGAACTCACAGAGAGAGTCCAGAGCGACCTGCAGTGAAACAGCACCGACGTATGGCCTGTTTCACCAGAAACGTTATCGTCTCTGAGTTTAAATCCTCCGTTTCTTTACCCAAATGGTTCGGTTTAGTTTCACCAGTCACTTAACTGAAGCATCAGTGCTGTTGCTATGGTTACCTGCAGTGTAATATACTGGTCAGAGCTTTGATTCAGAAAAGTGGTTAAAGCGTTGACCTGAAGTATGTTTGAGGTGTTTGAACAGTCAGAACTGTTCAGTCAATAGTTCAGCTTTTAAAGACTGAACTCTGCTTGTATCCATTAAACAAGAGAATATCTATATTCTTGTGTTTCATCAGTGGCAGTTAATGTTTGTTCTTAAAGCCATGCTCACGTCTTATGGGCAGTGACATAATGTTCATTTTTCAGATTGTAAATATGATTCACGTCAACCTCCAGGTCACAACGCCTACTGTATATCTGCCTTAATGACATGAAGAGCCTGAAAAAGCAAACATACAGTACCGGTCGGCCAAAGTCCGTCATCAAGGTAAACACTGCATTATGGGATATTGTGCTATAATGACCAGGAACAGTGTTTTTAACTCTTGCACGACCAACTCTGCCATCAACCAGCTGTCAACGAATCTGTCAGCGTCAGACTGATGTTATTAGTCAGTGAGGTAATATTATTACTTAGAAATGTCACTAACGTTTCTCTAGTTTGTTCTGGTTCATTAAATCCAGCTGAGAGTCTGCATTCATATCTCTCTCTGCAGCATTAACACTGCATGCTGTTGCAACAGTGAAGCGTTTATCACTGATGATGTTTGAGCGGTGAGTAAACTGTTGGCTCAGATCTGCAAACTGGTTTGGGAGGATGCACAATCAGCAGGATTTATTATCTTCTCTACCTGAAATGCACAGAATCCTGCACATTAGTGTCATGATTTAGACTAACCCTCACAGAGGAAGACAAACAGCTGAAGTCAAGCTGCTGCAGCGGCTGCAGGACTCTGAATCAGACTGAAGAAGCTGAAGCTTCACATTAAGGCGAACAGACTCTTTGGCAAAACGAGAGACGACAGACTGAAAACTAAAGAAACAATCACAGAAACATCTTTACGTTCAGCGTGCAGCCAACCTGCTGGTGGAATAATAAACCTGTAGACAGTCTGATGATTGGCCTCCTCCTGCACACACACTCACACACACTCACACGCACACACAGCAACACAGACACGACTGAGTAAGGCAGTTATAGACAGAAACACACTGTATAAATGTTCATTATGCTCTTTTTTTTGTTTTTTTACACACTTTGGTCGTTCAAAATAAACTACTCTGTAGATTTTTATATATTTTCAGCTTTACAAAATACATTTTTAGAATTTATATGAGCAGCTTTGATAGAATAAATACACACATGTCAGATGTGTTGATGCATTTTTGCACCTGTTTGGAAAGAAAAGCAGAGAAATAAAAAGCTGGCAGAGTTTGGAGTGACAGCAGGTGAAGCTGTGCAGTTTTCAGACTGATCTCCATCCAATAATGTTTCTCATGCTTCATTTCTACCTGCTGTGATAACATTTATTCACCAGCCTAACAACACTGAACATGAGGAGAACGATTATATAACTGAGAGAAATGAAACTACAATGACCCAAAATGTAAGAAAGAGGATTTAAGACTCAGACAATCCAGCAGTGTTCACCCTCAGCAGGATTAAAGGTTCTGATTGATTACATCGTTTTAAAATGCAGGATTGATCAATACTGCACTGGTTTTCCTGTAAAGACCTAAAGAAGCTGATCCTGTTCATGAACGCCTCAGTGATTGTGTTGTGAAGACCAACAGCGCCCCCTAATCACCAGTCTGGGACCTGGTGTTTATTTAAAGTCTGGTGATATTCTGCATTTCTCTTCATGTTTAGACTCAAACCAGCCAATCATTGATCTTCTGACAAGAACTGTGATCAATCTTCTTCATCTGTTATTGTCCAAACTATTAAAAACAGGATCTTTCATCACACGGCTGCCAGCAGCAGGAAGCTGTCGACGCTCGGACGGAAACCCGCAAGAAGACGTTGCTTCATTTTAATGGGGTCAAAGGTTAAAAGGCTTGAGAGCCGCTGCACTAGAGCATCAACTGTGGATTCATCCGCTGCTGAAAATAATCCCTGACAAATGTTTGTTTGATAAAAACTACAGTGAGCAGCTGTTTTACTCTCTGACGGTTTGAATCCACACATGAGACACATGAGAATAACACCAGACTGTTTGACCTCTCACCTGGCTGCAGTGACGTGGAGGTGAGGTCAGAGGTGACACACGGCTGTTCTTTGACTCGGCCAACAGAGAATAACAAAGTGGTGGATGTGACGGTGTTTGTTTTTAGCGTGTCAGGTGATCGACGGGACAACAGCAGCAGAAGAAGAAGAAGAAGAAGATCTGAAGCGTCTCTACTGACTTGTAGCTGCAGCCGTCTGCTGTCTGCACCTCTGATCTGAAAACACCTTGGAGAACACATACATGCTGGTGATGTGCAGCTCAGAGCGGCAGTGATTGGATGGACTGACAGGTGACCTCTGACCCCTGCAGGACGGACTCAGATGACAGGTTGAGCTCTGAGGATCTGAATCTTCATCGGGGCCAAAAACTAGACGTGCTCGACACGGAGAAGACGAAGACAGCGACGGGACTGAAGGTCATCAGATCAGATGGACATGAAGCTGCAGGAGAGGAAATCTGAGCGAGCTGGTTTCCTATTGGACGGCCTGACAGGCAGCACGCCGCCTGATGTGTGTGTGTGTGTGTGCGTCAGTGAAAGTGTCCTGAAGCTGCTGATTGGTGGAGAACAGTCCCTGCTCCGCCCCGCAGGTGACGGATGTTTTACTGATCTGTGGTTAAAGCTGGGTGGGGCCTCGGCTGTGCGGCTCGCTGCCCGGAGGCGGCGCCGTCACCAGGCTCCTCAGGTACACGCAGGGGTTCCTCCGCCTGCCCGAGCCGGGCGGCGGCGGGGGCGGCGGCAGAGAACCGGGGGGCCTCAGGGACGACATGAGTGGCTGCATCTCCTGCGAGGCTCCTCCTTCCTCCTCCTCCTCCTCCTCCTCCTTCCTCTTCTCTGGGAAGCAGAAGGAGCCCTGCCCCAGCGGCGCTCCGATGGCGATGGAGGAGGTGCTGCCCGTCACGCTGCTCGGCGGGGTGTAGGAGGCGGGACGCGGCGCGCCCAGCCTGGAGAGGGCGCTGACCCGCGGGTGGACGGGCTCGGCCGGCGCCGGCGGGGAGGAGATGCTCTCCAGGGAGGAGATGCTCTGGTTCCAGGCCTGCTGGAGGTCCACTGGGATGATCTTCGTGGCCTCCACGGACACGCAGGGAGGCGGCGAGCCCACGCTGCCCTTCCACGGCAAATGGCTGTGTCCGATGGTGGGCGAGGGCGGGGCGGCTGATGGACTCTGACACCCGTCCAGAGCTGCTGGGACTGCAGGAGGAGACGTTACTGTCAGCGTCATCACATCCAAACCTTCACGTAGAGTCAGATCTTTGTGTCTTTACCTGATTTGGGTCGTTGTTTTGGTGTCTCGGCCTTGCGAGCGACGAAGGTGATCCCGACGTCTTCCTCCTTCTCAGGGTCGGAGTGTTCGGCTTTGTCCTCCTCCGACTCCACAGGAACCACCACCGGATCTGAGGAGCGAGCACAGAGATCACATCTGAGGCTGCTGACGTTACAGACATGAAGCATCTTCTCTCCTCTTCTCTTTGTTTGGTTTAATAAAAATGTATTTCAGTCTATTTATTTATTTTAGATACTTGTGTTTGTTATTCTGCCGTGTGTATAAAACTTCTTCATCTGATGTTATGAATGAGCTGCAGTTCTCTAGTGTGACCTTCTTAAAGCTGATAATGCCTCTCAGATGAAGAGAAGCAGTGAAGGTTTTATTCCTCTCTCTTTGCGTTACCTTTGTCCTGCCAGCTGACGTTGCGTCTGGGTTTGTCGCTTCCGTCCTCTTTGGCGTCGGACCCTCGCCGCTGTTGAGAGCAGGACAGAATAATCAGACGACCTGCAGCCATAACAGGAAGCAGCAGCCTTCAATCAGCGCCGCCGCCGAGTCTTTCATTGGAGCGAGCGGTGAAAGCTGCGCTGCTGTCATTAAAGAAATGTCTGACAGAAGCTGCTCGTTACAGCTAAACATGTGTTGGAGGAGTGTGATGACACACGTCCCTCTGCATCACTGTGACCTTTGACCTTTGTCTCTGCAGGCAGGAGGCTGGGTGAACTGGTCAGTGGAGGCTTCACTGACACATTTAGGAAGTATCTAGTGGAGTTCATTTAATCTGTAATTATTCAGTCTTGTGGTTTAAATCAAACTTGTATAATCAGCTGTTTTACTGCTTTAGTTATAAAGTGATTAAGTGATTTAAAATGTGAACTCTGATGTTTTTCCTGCATCTCAAACATCTCAGCTTGTTTCCATCAGTGTGAGATTAACACAGTGAGAGCAGGTTGTGTTTCAGACTGCAGAGAGCAGAGCAGAGTGAACGTGATGAGCGTCAGTCTTGCCTTCTTCAGGCTGCGCTCCTTCTTGTGCCGTTTGTGTCGGGTGGATTTGAACGTCTCCATGCGGCTCTTCATGTTCCTCTGAAACACCTCCCGGTCCTGACGCTCCTTCTCCCCCAGAGGCATGAAGTGACGGCTGTAGTGCGACTGATACTGAACGACACAAGACAACAAGACAACAACACAACAACGTTACGACAACTGCGCCCCATCTGTCTCTGGCGGCATGCCGCTTGCTATGTGGCGGCGGGAAAACCCTCTTTAATGGAGAGCAGGCGGCACATGAAGCAGCTGATGACACTGATCTGCATCAGCTGATGATCTGAGTCACTCAAAGGAGACATTAAATATCACTAAATATTGTTCCAAAGAGTCGAGTTTATGTTTTATGTCCTTCAGTCAGGTATAAAAACTGTTAGACACTGTCAGCAGCTCCCAGTGACAGCAAACTCTCTGCTCCACTCAGATTACAGCGTGTTGGCGAGCTCCGTGCTCTAAATGTTATGTTTGGATTCGCTGTAGCTGAACTATGTTGGACATGAAGGCTGTTTACAGTCTCTGCTCGCTGCCGTTTTCAGACTCGTCGATTCAGGTCGGCAACAGCTGAACATGTTTGTGTTCCAGATTTAAACGCAGCAGAAACCATCAGCCGTCCAGCACACATGGAGCATCCATCACTGCACGGATCAAACTGGGAGGGAGAGTCAGGAAGAGGAGTTTGCTCCTCCACCATTACTGCCACTGAGGTGCTCTTCAGAAAAGCCCCTATAACACTGTATAACACTGTATAACACTGTATAACACTGTATAATAGTGTATAATAGCATTGCACCCACTGCTACCTCAAGTGTGATAACTGCAATCTTTCTCCTACAGCTGCAGTGAGATATTTATTATATTATTATTATGTATATATTTTGTATGATACTTTATCAGATGTAACTGCTTTAATCTGAGCTGCTGCACTCAGCTTTGCTGTCAAACTGTGTTTCATTGTGTATTAATAGAGTGACAATAATGTATTGAACTCCAGTGCAGCTCCTCAGTGGCAGCAGGTCAGACTGGTTGTACTGGGCAGCTCCCAGGTGTGAATGTGATCAGGGTATTAAAAACAAAACAACCCAACAACAGAACACCATTACAAACAGCACTGAGTATTTCCTGTGTGTTACCCGTCTGCGGGGTTTGTACAGGTTTCCAGTCAGGACGTGGTGCGTCTCCGTGTCCTCCTCCACTTTGGCTCCGGGGACGTTATCGATCACCTGGAGGTCCAGACACACACCGCTGCCGTTCTCACGCCTGCAACACGCCAACAACACGCCAACACGCCAACAGTTAACACAGTCAGATTAAACTCTCTTTGTTTCAGTGAACATGTAGCTCAGTTTTTACTGAAACATCAAGTAAACTCTTCTGTTTTTAACTATTTTGGTGTTCAAAAGTCTTTAAATCCATATTTACCATCCGGTGCATTTCATTTGTCAATCATTTGTAAAGCATTTTGAATTTCATTTGACTTGTATGAAAGGTGAAAATATCAATAAAGTTTGATTGAATGATCGATAACTGACGTGTTTATCAAGAGGGAAATATTTCATTTTACAGTAGTGGAGTTAAAACCTTATAAGCAAATCTGAACCAGGTCCTCACAAAGATATACAACACACACACACACACACAGTCATGTGACTCACAGGTAGTTGGTGACGTTGGTGACCTCAGGAAACGAGGCTCTGCTGGCCATCGAGGGCAGAGACAGTCTGGCTGAAGTCAGGACGTTCCCACCCTGCGTGGAGTGGAGAGAGTGTGTTCAGTTCAGTGTGATTGAACCCTCAGTTTAATCTGATGCTCTGCAGAGCTTCAACAAACTGTAATGAAACATATTGTTAATAGTAATTATTAATACACTGAACCAGTTTGTGTTGTTTTCCTCCCAGTTTGTGTCTGAACTGGTTTCAAACCAGTTTAAAGGAACATTTCCACTTTATTCAGTCAGCTGGGAGCCTCAGCACAAGTTAAATTTCCATCTGCTGGATTTTTATAAAGATGAACATTTTGCTCTCAGACGCACCAATGACTATTAATGATTATGTGTACATCACTTTACTGTTACTGTACTGTGATTTTAATGACTTTATATACTGCTGGGATCAATAAAGTGTAATATTTATCTATAATAACACATAATAATGTATCCGTCCATCATGTTCTGTTATTAATCTGAATCTGCAGCAACTAAAGCTGTAAAATGTGTTTAGTGCTGCTCATGAGGGGAACTGTTGGGTCTCTTCTGTCTGTTATATGTGTTCATTTGATCAAACACAACTTTATTAGGAATCATGTGAGTATAAAAAACAGCACCAAACTAACTGATGACGTCAGAATCAGCTGCTACAACAACAACACCATGCAGTGATGATGAAGCTGCTGATGAAGCTGCTCCTTCCTACCTGGTCGATGACACTGATGGCGTCTCTGATGTTGATCTTCTGGTACGCCTCCCACAGCTCGCTCTTCCTGTACACCGACTTCCTGAGCAGCAGCTTGCTCAGGTAGTTCTTATCAAACTGCTCCCACCTGGACACGACACAGACGGAGCTTTAAAACCCTGCAGCTGATCCTCTACATCTGTTTACTCTTCATATGTTTCATTATTCATCAGCCTGTCTGGCTGAAGGTCGGAGGTGAGTCTGTCCTTCTCTGAGAAGAAGAGAGCTCCCCCTGCTGTCCACTGTCACACATTACAGCTGACATAAATATGTTTCCTCATGACGTCAGCAGGACTCACTTGTCTCTCCAGTGGTGGTATCCCTGCAGCCCTGCGATGTCCTCCACTGCTGTCAGGATGTGGTCAAAGGCCTGAAGACACACACACACACACACACACACACACACACACACACACACACACACACACACACACACACACACACACACACGGTTCAGGTTAAATGAAATACATCGATATTCTCTGAGTTTTGTTTGGAGGTGAAGAACGCTGCATTATTGATGAAGGAGCTGCTGGTTTGATAAACTACAGCTGATGCTTCTTCCCTTCAGTAACTATAGATATATTTTAACAAAATGTAGTAAATGTTTGTTTCCATCCACTGCTGCTGTGTGAATATCAGCAGATGACGAGGAGGAAGCGGAAACAACAAGATGACGTCATTAAAGAGCGACAAACGATGGAAAACATGATGGAAACATGCCGTTACAGTCTCCTCCTCCTCATCGCTGCACACAGGTCTGATGTTTTCAGCTCTTCAGTCACATGATTCATGACGTCATCATTTATTTACTGTGTGTGTTTACGTTTGAGCTGCTGTTAAACCTCAGACAGGAAACAGTAACACTGAGGCCCAGCAGACTGTGAGTGTGACGCTGAGCTCTGCGCTGTGAAACAACACAAACACGCTGTAACACAAAGAAGAAGAAGAAGAAGTTCTGTCACCCTCTCGTGGATCTCCTCGTTGATGGTCGGCTTCCTGCTGGTGGAGCGAGGAACTTTGAGCCAGTTTACCAGAGGCTTGATGGTCAAACCCTGAAAGAGACAGAAATCATTCAGAATGACTGTTTGTAGAATAATAATCTGCAAACAACAGCAGCGAGACGTTCAGTATCCAACACAGGGAAGTACCAGATGTCCAGATTCAGTAGATTTCATGTTTGGTCTCCTCTCATGTTTCACTCTGAATAAAGAGATTAAAACAGCTGAGAAACATGAGCTGTGCAGTGTGTGTGTGTGTGTGTGTGTCTGTGTGGGTTGTTTAAACTCAGACTGTAGTTTGTTTGCAGCATGTGAACGTTGATCTTAATGTTTGAGTCGTCTGTATATGGATGCGATTTACTTCACCGTACATCACTGACTGCAGACGAGACTCTGAGACTCAGTCAGACTTTGTTCAGACTTCAGGAAAATCAGATTTGTTGTTCAAACTGTGAGTGATCAGAACAGTTTTGTGTGTCCAGACCTCACCTCCCTGTCTGTGTGAGTTGCCATGGTAACAACACAGGCTTTCCACGGAAACATGAGAAACATGAGACTGGAGTGCACTGTGATGGGTTGGTGTCAGACTGGATCAGCTGGACGGACAGGTGGCAGAATGTGCACGCATCGTTTAACCCTGATTTTAACCCTAACTGCACTCCTGATGTTCTGCTGCAGTCGTTGTTCTGCTCAGTCGCTCTGATGCTCGTCCTTCACTCTGGATGTGACGCCGTCATTGTGTTTCATTACGACTGACACAAAAGACACTTTCAAATCCAATTTGAGAATCTGGACCACTGACTGTATATAAAGATAGATGTAAGCTCCCCAACAGTGAAGGCAAAACATCTGGATCGCCCCCTGCTGGCTGCTGCAGCATAGGACATAAGCCCCGCCCCCTCCATGTTAGTGAATGGGACATGAGTCAAAATTAAAAAATCAAAGTACACGTCAGAGAATTTTTTCCCAAAGATGTTTTTTCTCATTTTAGGTCGTTCTTATCACACTGATAAATTTGCTTTTCAGGGGGGCGTGTCCTGCAGGCCGTGATCCCGCCGGACTCTGGCTCCAAATGATGTCACACAAACAAGATGTGGGTCATCTTGTTGTGGGTCATCCATATTTATAAACATTCTGATCAGAATCACATTTCAAACCAGCTCTAAATGCAGCCTGGATCTGATCTGCACTTCATTATTTTGCTGTCCAGACTTTCTAAAATCAACTCTGACATGCTGTAAAAGTATTTGGACCGTCGTTCAGAAAGCAGCTGCGTCTCTTCACTGATGACGATCGCCTCAGTGAGTCTCATCAACACAAACACACAGAGTTTATTAAACAGCTACAACAAACAGTTACACTCAGCAGGAGTTCCTCTCTCCACTGATGAGAATCAGCTCTGACTTTAATCCAGAAATATTCTGCTTTTAGTTCTTTCTGTTTTTATGTCCTGTTCTCATGTCAGATGTGTTAAAGTTCAGAAACTTGAGGTGAACGTCTGCAGAAATGCTGCCTGCAAGTCAAAAGTCAGAGATTCACTTTGTCTGTAATAACGTCCTGTGTCTCTGGTGACACCTGGTGGTGATATTTATCTTTATATCTTTTATATTTATTTATATTATTATATATCTGATATATTCTACTGACTTTGGTGATGCTCTGACTTTTCATCAGGTCAAAGTTTCAGTTTAATACTTTGGTTTCTGAGTAAATATCTGCAAAACTAATGAGGTTCCCATCAGCTGAAGTGCAGAATAAGATGAAGAAAACAAACTTTAGTGGAGGTCTGTCCTCCCTCTCAGCATTATGTCTGAGTTATCAATACATCAGTGATCAATGAATCCACTCTGCCAGCTGATTGTTGTTACTGTAAGGTTGTTCAGTGATAAGCATGTTCTGTACTCACATTACTGTCAACTCCTACACTTTCATAGTTTAATGTGTCAGTTTACTCTGAAATTAAAGGACTGAACAGATAAAGAGATTAAAATAAACACCAGAACCTTTTTAATATAATCCCGCCGCTCCTGCAGACACATGCAGCTGTGACTGATGTTTACTGCGGCCTCTGCAGGAAAACAGCTGTGAGGTCCAACAAACCAGCTCGGAGCTCATCAGCTGCTTCATTAACGACTTTTATAGGAATCATCTGCTGCCGTGTGTGATTCATGATGGGAAAACAGAAACAAACGGAGCCGGAACATGAACTCATGTTTGAGATGAAAGCTGCAGAGTTTAAACATCCAGATATAAATAAGGACTAATTCACTGAGCTGTTCCCGCCTCTGACATCCGTTCCCACGGGATGATTTAAGAATGTATTAAACTGGACGTTTTTAAAGTCAACATGTACAGTATGCACATGATGTAAAGGATGTTTACACTGTAGAGTTAAAAGCTGAAGGAGCTGAAGGTAGATTTCAGCCAGAACCCGTCAGCTGGTTCCTGCAGAATCTGAGACATCGACCCGACTTCAGGATCCAGAGTTTAGTTTTATTTCATTCATTCACCTTCTCAGACTGAAGCTGCACACTGACTACACTCCTGAGACATCTCACTTCCCTTAAACACACCCATGTTTCCCTCACGTGTCTTATTCCATCTGTTATCAGAGAAATCAGACGTCCTTTCTGGGATTTTCTCTTTTCCTGCAGAGCTTTGAGTTTATTCTCCCAACATGTGACACACCTGGACGAGACGACTGCAGTCAGAGAGAGAAAGAATAACTGGATGATCAGCATGATGACCTGGCACTGATCCACTGAACAGTTTAAACTCTGCTGACTGGAAGTTATCTGCTGTTCAGACCAGCTGACAGCCAGCAGCCTGCTTCTCTGATAAAAAGCTGCTTCACTAAACAGACTCGACCTGCTGCTCTGTGTGCACGCTGTCCTCTGAAAACCACCGTAACCACGGCGACGGAAACATATCGATCCATCAGAGTGATTCATAAAAACTGTCACCTTTACCTCCACATCTCTACCTCTCATTAAAATACTGATGTTTTCATTCTAACATGCTGCATGCTCTAGACTGGAGCTGTTAGTGTCTGACCTCTGACCCTGACCTGACCCCTGTGATGAACAAAGGACAGGAAGTAGCATCTTTCCTACCTGAAACATGACGGTGAAGAAGATGACCACGATCGTGGTGGCGACAAAGTAATCTTTGGCTTTGACCTGCTCGCCGTCCAGCAGCACCACCAGAGCGAACGCCACCGCCCCCCGCAGGCCGCCGTACGACATCACCACCTGGTCGATCTTGTCCAACGGGACGAGACGGAAGCGGTTCAGAACCCAGGTCTGACCAATCACACCTGGAGGACGAAGGTTACTAAAGGTCAGATACAAAGTTCACAAACATCTGAACTTTAAGAAACTACAGGATTTATTTATTTATTTTCCTTCCCTCTTCATTTTATAATGATCTCATGACAGCGTGCTGATTGTAACAACCATCACTCCACCATCATGACTCATTTCTGCTGCAGAGTATTTACAGACGCTTGGTGCAAACAGCTGATCGCTCTCTGACTCAGAATGTAAATCGGCGGCAACAGAGAGGCTTAAAGGTCAGAAACCAGTTTTTGTGTGTCTGACATCAGCGTGACATTCGAACCTGCTCGCTGATCAGAATCACAAAACCTCCCAAATGTCACAATCAGAAGCTGGAAGCAGAGAAGACAAAGCTGCTTCATCCTCTCAGAGTTCATCATGGACAAAATATAAGAGATGATGTCACATAAACGCCATCATGACCTCAGAATCACATGATCAGTTCGTTATTAGCAGATAATGTTTCAGCCTCTTCTGATCTCTTTTTCTCCTCTAATTCGATTATAAACCTGATTTTATTGTGTTGCTATGGAAACCTGCTGATCTGCTTTGTGTCGGGTGAGGAGGGAGGGAGGCTGACCCATGGCTCTGAAGATGAAGATGAAGACGAGGGTGCAGGACACCAGGCCGGTGTCCCAGGCCCACTTGGACTTGTCCACGGCTGAGATGCCGAGGAAGATGAAGATGATGGTCTCTGCGATGCTGGCCAGCGTCTTCATGGTGTACTTCACCGTGGTCCGAGACTTCTGGGAGATGTTGGCCTCCACGTATTTATTGGCTCCGATGCCGCAGAAGGTCATCCTGAGAGAGAGACGACCAAAATACAACATGTTCAGTAGATAAACAGAGCAGCATCTCAACATCTACACACAGTTTATTAAAAAAAACAACATGAATATCACAGAAAACTGAACAATAACGTGTCATCAGCAGACGACTTCCTGTTGAAGCTTCAGTTTGTTTTATCTGATGTTTATTTTGATAAAACAGTTTGTTGCTCTGTGGGAAACATTCAGGTCACAGAGGTCAGAGGTCAGGGGACAGGGGTCAGAGGTCAGAGGTCACTCACGACAGAATGGCGGACAGGGAGAAGAGCTCTGCCGTCAGGTAGGCGAGGTAGACGAGCAGGAAGACGAAGAGCGGCTCGATGATCCGAACCTTCTTGGTGAAGCGAGTGATGAAGCCGAGGATGACGGCGAAGACCAAACCCACCAGAGTCCCTCCGATACTGACGATGAGGAAGGAGGCTGTGGAGGAGGAGGAGGAGGAGGAGTGAGGAGGAGCAAGAGGAAGAGGAGGAGTGAGGAGTGAGGAGGAGGAGGAGGAGGAGCAGAGGAAGAGGAGGAGGAGGAGTGAGGAGGAGGAGGAGTGAGGAGGAGCAGAGGAAGAGGAGGAGGAGCGGGAGGAAGAGGAGGAGTGAGGAGGAGCGGAAGGAAGAGGAGGAGGAGAGGAAAAGGAGGAGGAGGAGTGAGGAGGAGCAAGAGGAAGAGGAGGAGTGAGGAGTGAGGGGGAGCAGAGGAAGAGGAGCAAGAGGAAGAGAAGGAGGAGGAAGAGGAGGAAGAGGAGGAGGAGGAGTGAGGAGGAGCAGAGGAAGAGGAGGAGGAGGAGTGAGGAGGAAGAGTGAGACTCACCGACTCCTTTGAAGTAATCCACCATCTGAACGTTTTCTGCTCCGACTTCCACAAATGAAATATAAACTTTATATAAAACCTGCAGAAACCACAGAAGAAGAAACACGTTTACTCAAACACTGCAGTAACACTGTGCTGTAGTTACTGTGGTTACTACACTCGCTGTACTGTATAAACAGCGTACAGTGTTCTGTGTTCAGCGTTCTGCAGCAGCTTTTTGCTGATTTCAGTTATTTTGAAGTTTGATTTTGTGGCTTTGATGTTTGCAGACATGACTCAGCTTCAGACTAACCCTAACCCTTCAGAGGGTTTTGTGTGTTTTTTTTTTGACATTGTGAAGTCGAGTGTTTCATAAACTCATGTTCAGATGGTTTAATATGTGAGGAGGCTGTTGCTAGGTAACTGACTTCCCTTTCAGAGATGCTGAATGCTTTTACGTCTGCGGTACCTCAGGGTCACACAGGAAGAAGAAAATAAAGGATATAAAATCAATAAAGTAAGTTGAGAAAGGAACCTGCAGCAGCTCCGACACTCAAATATAAACACATCTCTGTGTTTCACAGAGTTTCCACCGTCAACGTCAACGTCATCATCATCATCATCATCATCATCAGCATCATCATCATCGTCATCACAATGCTGCTGAGAGTCACAAGCTGGATATAAATCATCATCAGCCAACACAGGGTTACCCTCCTACTGAATACACTGAAACAGGGTTACCCTCCACATTCAGAAAAAAGTTTAATTAATAAATATAATATAACATGTAAACTTTTAATGTTATTGAATCATTTGATTTCTCGTCTTTTAAACTTTTTTTAACATCTGTTACAAACATTCACACCTTTATGTTTGTTCTCAAAATATGACTTTTTATATTAAAGTTATAATATTTTGAGAATAAAGTTAAAAAATTCAGCTCTTCTTATGTATTATTTGTTTTTCTCATAATATTAAGATTTATATTATTATTATTATATTAAGATTTTTTCAAAATATCTTTTAACATTTTTTTGTCAAAATTTTATAACTTTTCCCTCTACATATTATCTTTAATACTAAAACATCTCCTAAATATTATTATTTATTTTTCCATAAAGTTAATTACATTTCTCTTGTAATATTACAAACTTTTCCCTCCAAATATAATTTAATATAAAACTATTTTACAACATTTTCTTGTAAAACTGCAGTTTTATTTTGTATATATATAATATTATATTATATATATTGTATATAATATTAAGACCTGAACAGTCAGTTAGCACAGTTAGCATAGCAGCTAGCTTATCAATGAACTGAACTGGTAAGTTGATATCTTTACTGGTTTCACTGGTGATCTTCTGAAGATGGTGTAATTACATGTGAATGGTTCTGGTGTATGTATTGATATGAATGTGTGTGATGTGTGTTAGCAGTTAGCAGTTAGCAGTGTGAGTGGTGTGTAGTGTTTCAGCTGTTACACAACAGCGTGTGTGTGGCAGCTTTAACGGGAGCCGTGCGTGTGTGACGCTGTGTAACAGTAACCGAGCCGCTGAACACTGGAACTCTGTTGTGTGTTTGCAGCAGTGAGTGTGGGAAACTAGCAGGTCACAGCAGCAGTCTTCCCACACTCTGTTGGTGGGATTAGCTCATATTCTGAGTGCTGTTGAGGATTAGAACACTGCAGAGTTAATCTGCTCACAGCACTTTAATCTCAGCTTTCTCAAACTCGACACGCTACTGAGTAAATGTGCAGCGTTTGCTCCTCCGTCAGTCCATCCAGCAGCAGCCTGTTCCTGTCAGACACTCACAGCTTTAAAGGAGCGTTCTGCTGCTTCTCTGCAGTCTGACTGTAACATGTCAGAGCTTTCCTCCGTCAGAGACGACTGACAGGAAGTCACCTGATCTCTGAGGGTTAACATCCTTACATCCCAGTGACCCCGTGACCTTTCCTCTGTAGACACTCCTGCTGCTGGAAAACTTCATCCTTCCTTTAACAGACTCACTAAAGCTGCAATGAGTCTGAAAATGAACTATATTGATAACTGATTAATAATATTTAATAATTCTTTCATCACATCATAATTATCTGTTTCCAGCCTCATAAATGATTATAACATAATAAACATGTGACAGTTACTGAATATCTTTGAGTTCTGGACAAAACCAAAACATTTCATGACGTCACACTGATCGATACGTGTCATCGTTTATCACCAGCTGACTGCAGTGACATCACTGCCAGCTGTGCTGCTGACAGCTGCAGCAGAACAGATGTGCTGAAACAGCTGTTCAGTTACTCTGTGAGTGTTTATGAGTTCACTGAGAGTTCAAAGGTCAAACTGAGGTCAGTTCAAAGGTCAAACAGAGCGGATCTAACAGGAGGAACGAGGCTGAACCCACAGAACTGAATGTTAAAGAATCTTTCTGCAGTCATTTTCCTCCTTTAGTGGAAACAGTAAAACTGATTTCATGTTTATTAAAGGAAACGTTCACAGTTTCTTCAGGAGTCTCGTTCTAATGTTGAGAGCAAACAGGATTAATTCAAACCTGCTGAAATGTTGTTTAATAATGTTGTTCACTGAGGTCATCAGAGGTCAAACTGAAGGTCAGTAAACTGTTGATCTGTTGTCATGTTTGTGTTCCTGCTGAGAGTTTTTACTTTTTAACTCCAGTTTAAACGTCTTTAGAATATTTAATGTTGTTTTTTATGTTTCATGTAAATCATTTAAACTGTTGTTCAGCTGCTGCAGCTTCACTTTGTGTTCCAGGTGATTTAATGTGGATCATATTATAATAAATGTATTTTTGTTTGTATTTTGCATGTGACACTTGATATTTAATGGTTATTAGTTTCCTTTTCATGCTGTAGTTTGTGTGTCCAAACTGTTTATTATTTTCTCTCATAAATAAACAACTAAACTTCATTTTTTCTTGTCATTTAACAGTTACATTTAAACAAATGACTGAAATGACTTGTGTGAACTCTGTTTGAACACTTTGTGATTCACTGACTGCTTTCTGTGTTTGATTCTTTCTGGATGTTTGTTGTGTTTGTTTGTCACTGTGTAATGAAGGCTGCAGCCTGAAGGAGGCGCCGACACGACTTCACTCTGCTTCATATTAAACTGGACCAGAAGACGTCAATAATATTACTGGTACTAATAATAATACTAATAATACTACTGATACTACTATCAGCAGGTCGGCAGTTTGATTCCCGGCTCCTCCGGTCAAAGGTCAGGATGCTGCTGGCTCCTCCTTCTATTCACAGTGCAAAAAACACTTTGAGTGGTGAAAAGACCAGAAAGGTGCAGCAGTGTGTTCACCACTGACACTACTGACACTACTGCTGGTGCTCCACGAGGCTCTGCAGACGTGATTAAAGTCTTTCCTCTGATCGTCTCTGTGGTTCCAGCATGAAGTCAAACATTATTAACAGTATTTTATGAAGAACATGTTCATCTTCTTCCTGCTTGGTGTGATTTAAAGTCATAATTTAAATATTTTATTCTACACTTTTATGAATTTTCTTATTGATTCTCATAATTATATCTGTTATTAATTACTGCAGCTGCAGGTCAGACTGTTATACTGCAGATATCACAGAACAAAGCTGCACAGTGAACTGAGTGCTCACACACACACATATTATACTTATATATTAATATTATAAATACATTTTATATCTTTTTTTAATATAATTTTTTTTTAAACTGTGTCTGTGTGTGTGTGTGTGTGTGAGTGTGTGTGTGTGTGTGTGTGTGTGTGTGTGTGTGTGTGTGTGAGTGTGTGTGAGTGTGTGTGTGTGTGTGTGTGTGTGTGTGTGTGTGTGTGTGTGAGTGTGTGTGTGTGTGTGTGTGTGAGTGTGTGTGTGTGTGAGTGTGTGTGTGTGTGTGTGTGTGTGTGAGTGTGTGTGTGTGTGTGTGTGTGTGTGTGTGTGTGTGTGTGTGCGTCTCACCACGGTGACGGCGTCGTTGAGCAGCGACTCTCCGAACACGATGATGAAGAGCATGTCGTTGACGTGAACCTCCTCAAACACGGCGAGCACCGCCACCGGGTCCACCGCCGAGATCAAGGCGCCGAACAACAGGAAGTCCATCAGGTCGGCCTGCACGCGCTCGTCTGCACACACACACACACACACACACACGCACACACACACACACACACACAGATCAGACTTCTAGAGATGAAGTAACTCACAGGTTTCAGTCACAGACGCTTCAGATTGTTTTCTGTGTGAATATCAGCAGATAAACAGTCGCTGCCGTTAAACCGTCACAGAAGAAACAACGATGACGTCATTAAAGAGCAACAGTCAAAGCTCAACATGATGTAAACATGATGTTTCTGTTAGTTTCATGTGTTGATGTGAGGAAGGTTACAGTCTCATCATCATCACTCCACACAGATCTGATGACGTCATCGTTTATTCACTCAGTCTGTTTACATCTGAGCTGCTGCTGTTACACAACAACAAACATTTTAACATATTTCCACTTTTTTTTTGAGAATTTCCATCATTTCCACTCAGATTTTTACCTGCAAAGTGAAAATATGATGGAAACATGTTTATTAAATCTGTCGTTTGGTTTCAGATCAGCTGTTTCCTCATGTTGTCTCATGTTTTACATCATCAGAAACATCCTGCAGATTCACTGGAACTTGTTTCCATCTGATTCAACAAATGAAGATTTTTCCAGATTAAAAAAGTTCAACATAATCTGTGTTTGTGGCAAAACACAAAAGCAACATGAACTCAAACACTGAGAGTTTAATCATTTATATTATAGGATATAATGTTCATACAGGCACTCAATGTCTGACTGTTATTTATACTCTTCCCACTATTTATTGCTCTTTTTGCTTTTTGCTGTTTTAATGAATTATTTTTCCTCGTTGAGATTTTTATTCTTGTTTAACGAGACGTAACAATAAAGACTCTTGAATCTCTGGTGATTTTTGTCTCAGCGCAGAAAGTCTTCAGAGAAACATTTTACTGAACTGATGAGCAGATACAGATCCTCTGATCTCCACATTCATCTTCAGAAGCTGCAGCACAAACACTTAAAAACTCATATTAGAGAATGAAAGTTCCTCTGCTGCTGTTTCCAAAGTGAGAAATTAACTTTCAACAACAACTAAAGACAAACGGCTCTGATTGATTTCAGTCCTGGTTGATTTGGCGACCCCTGTGGTCGCTGCTGGTAACTGCAGGTTCAGTTTCATACAGTAAAACACAAACAAGCAGCTTCTGTCTGAAGCATCATAAAATAATAAATATTCCAGCAGGAAGTGAGACGTCGAGCATCTCATTGTTATTCTAGCAGTGCTGCTGGTGAGGAAGACGAGCGGAGACGTTTTCAGCTGTTTCTGAAAAAACTATAAAAAGCATCAAAATGAGGTTAAAGATTAAAACTTTAAGAAATAAATTTATAATCCAAAATGTGGCCAAATTAACATGTTTGTTCTATTGCTAGAAAACTGATACACTGATAATCTGTTTGTGACCTCGCTGTGACCTCAGACTGACCTATGACCCCCAGCAGTTTGGCGGCGTACAGGCAGAAGCCGGTGCAGAAGGCGTTCCACAGCGTTCCCACCACGGCGTACAACAGGATGGCGCCCAGGTTGTCGAAGAAGAGGCGGGCCGGCATGAAGTAGCCGGCGTCGCCCACAATGGTCGGCAGCAGGAAGAGGAAGAAGAGGGCGGGCTCTAGCTGGTACAGCTGCTTCTTATTGGCTATGAGGACGATGCCGCCCAGCACCAGACCCAGCAGGATCAGCATGCAGCTCTCCGGGACGACGGTGGTGAAGCGCTGAGAGAAGTGGAACACTGCAGCAGGAGAAAGAAACTCTATATCACTTCACAGTTTACATCAATCAGCTGTTAATACGACATCTGACATCTGACAGACCCACATCCACATCCAGCACACACAGAACAACATTAACAGTCAGTAATAAGTTGTGGGGTTCCTCAGGGTTCGGCTCTCGGTCCTTTATGTTTCTGGTTAAAGAGTTATTCTTGTGTTTTATAAGCTGATGTTAGTTGTGTGAAATGAAAGGATGAGATTCAAATTCACCTCTAAACAGTTTCCAGTGAGTTTATTCCTAAATATACAGTATATATTAATATCTCTAATACTGAAGATGTCTCTGTCACACAGACTCTTTGGTTCATTGTTATTGTGAAAATGTTTATTTGAGAAGCTTCAATATTAAAGTATAATTCTGGTGATTTTCTATATTTGTCTTCATGTTTGGATCCAAACCAGCAGTGAACTGCTCTGGGTCACATGATCTTTCTCCAAAGACGAATAACAGCATCACACCAGTTTGAATCCAAACATGAGAATCTTATTGACAATCAGAAAAATACAGAAAATCTCCAGAATGACCTTGAATGACCTTTAATAGCAGCTGATTGTCTCATCGTGGATTGGTCAGAGCATCAGCTGGAGGCGGGGCCTTCCTGCACCTGACAGGTGACACGGCTCGCTCTGATTGGTTAAACCTTTGACATCAGAGAGCAGCAGCAGCAGTGAGTGATGATTCATTCACTGATATGTGAGTGTAAAGTGTAGTTCAGCTGTATTGTTGTTCTCAGGGTGTGTTTGTGTGCGTGCAGTTAGAAATCCATCATTTCAGGTCGGCAAACAGCGACACTCCTCATAAACCAACATCAAAGACTGGAGGAGCTGTTCCTGCTTCTCTTCATCTCTCCTGATTCGTTTACACTAATCAGCTGTTTCTGCTCGTTATATTGAAGCTTCAATGGACGGAAAATAAAACAATAAAAACTGTTGTTCTGTTTTATTTCTGCTCTGAATCGACCTCAGAACATAAACATCATAAACCTCTTTATCACAGATTCATGTTTAAAGCTGCAACACTAATTAATCTGCAGATTATTAACATCATAGCAGCAGATAAGTGTTTTAATTAAGATGTGAAGGACAGTAAATAATAACTGTCGTCTCTGAAGGATTAATGTTCAGCTTCTGTTTGTGTTTAAACCTAAACAGACGAACCGGAGGACGAAGACCTGACTGATGCAGCAGGAGACGAGTTCAGGTCAGACATCACACACACGTTTAAAACTGTCTTCATGTTTTCATCAAGAAAACAAACAGACTTTCAGCTGTGATCCATGTTTCCAACACTAAAGAAGTAGCCAATCAGAATCCAGGATTCATTGTACAACACTTTACACATTCAGAAAAAACAAAGCAACCTCTCCTCCTTCCTGTCCTCCTTCTGTCTTCCATCATAGCTCCTTATTCCCTCAGACAGCAGGAGGAAGAGGAGTGAGGAAGAGGAGAAGTGAGGAGGAGGAGTGAGGAAGAGGAGTGAGGAAGAGGAGGAGTGAGGAAGAGGAGGCAGTGAAGCATCTGAATGTGAAGCTAAAGCTGCTGCATGAAGCAGAACGTAACAGTGATGAAGTCTTTGTGACTCTTTCACTTCGACCCTGCGAGCTGCAGATTCCTGTTTTCTGACTCAGACTCGAACGCAGCGTGCGACCCGCCTGAGTGACCACGACGTGACCCCGAAGACTGAAGACCACTTCCTGCACGAAGACAAACCCTCCGAACCCAAAGACATGCATCAGATCAGACCTCCACACACACACACACACACACACACACAGGAACAGCTGATCCTCCCACTCAGCAGACGAGCAGCAGGGACAGAAACACAGAGAACATTCAGCTGCTCAACATGAAGCTCACAGTCAAACAGCAGAAACAGAAACATGTTCAGAGGAAGAAAGAGAAGAGATAAAGTGTGAATGCATCAGGAGTCTGCAGCTCTGCAGTTCTGCAGCTGGTCTACATGTAGAAATATGAAACAAAAGGAGACAAACTTTCTACAATAAAGAGAAAAATGCAATAAAACTGTTTTATTGTTTCACGTCTGATAAATGTTAAATATATAAACTGATCATGTGACGAACAGCAAACGAACTTCCCTCCAAACTGTGATCAATAAACATGATCAATATTATAAATATCAATAATTTGGGAGTCAACATGTTGCAGCGTTCAGATCAGCTGATCAGCAGGAAGCTCCTCTGATGTCACAGCGTTTACTTTTATTATCTGGATGTTATATGTTTTTTCTTCTTTGATAATTTTAGACGTGACTGTTTTTTTATTGTTTTTTATTGTGACGTCTTTTTAAAATGATCAGAATCATTTTCATCATTATTTCTGTTTATATGTAAATAAACTAATAACCTAGTTCATCCAGCAGAGAGCTGTTTATTATTGTTTATGTTGTTTGTATTTATTGTTGTATTGATGGTTCAGATGCTCTCAGGTCGTTTATCTGCTTAAATAAATAAAAAGAAAGAAGTGATGAATTTATTTATTTTTTAACTGTAAAACTTCTCATTCAGCAGATTTCTGTGTTTCAGTTGTTTAATATTTAATGGAATTATTTTTAATTTGTCTTCTGGTTGATAAGACGATTAAAGATAATTAATATTAGCTGATCTATAATAATCAGATTCAGCATCAGTCAGGTTGTACAGCAGATGTTTTGTCGTCCAGCTGCAGAAACAGCTGACATGTCCAGCGGTCGTCCTGCTCTCTGATTAGCTCCCGCTGGTCATGTGACCTCCGTGTCAGCTGGAGGTGGAAGCAGGCAGCTGTTCCACATGTTGCTGCTGCAGAAGCTGACGTGTTCACAGCGTGGCGACGACAACAAACCGCCAGTGAACGCGGCGTTAACGTGACGACACACAGCGCTGCGTTCAGTTTAAACCGGACGACGCACAGACGACACAGACGCAGAGCAGAAAACTCTTCCTGCTGTTATTTAAACACATCAGCATGATTGTGACCTTTAACCTTCACCAAGCAAACATCTGTCTGTGCAGATGTTCTTCAACCAGTTCTCTTTCATGTCCTTTATTCCACACGTACACGCATCACTGCTGCTTTTATTACGTAACTTCCACTAAACTACAGCGATACAGCAGCTCCACCGAGGCTTTAATGTCCAGTTTCTGCTGAGACAAATGAAATGATATAAATATGTTTGATCTTTTAGCTTCAGGCAGCCTCCAAAATGTCCAGAGAGGTGAATCATCACCACTGAAGCAGAACATTATAACCTTGATGAGGCTGAAGTGCAGCAGAGGCTCTGATGCAGCAGGTCAGCCTCATAAACTGGACACACAGTAATATTCATCTCACTCACTGTGTATGTTTGTCTTCTCTGGCTCAGACGTGACCTTTACTAAGAATAAATAACAGATTCCATGTGCAGAAACTGTAAAGTAAAACTCTGGAGTTCTTCTATATATTTTATAATAAATCTGATGTGCAGATCAAACCGCCGCTGACCTCTGAGCTGATTGGTTCCTGCTGAAAAGCTTTAAACAGCTCGCTGACTCACAGGAACGGGAGGAAACAGTTGTTCTGGATTATTCTGCATGTTAGTGGATCAGTTCACTGATACCGAGACAAACACCAGCAAATCATCAGCAACACGTTCAGAATCTCACATGACGAGACGACAGAGAGCGTCTGAAGGAACAGAGCCGCTGTGTGTGTGTGTGTGTGTGTGTGTGTGTGTGTGTGTGTGTGTGACTATCATTACCACATTAATAGGCAGCATGTATAGCATGTTATTGTCCTGCAGCACAATGAGTCACCAGCAGCAGCTCAGGAAACACGACTGTGTGTGTGTGTGTGTGTGTGTGTGTGTGTGAGTGTGTGTGTGTGTGTGTTTAGTGGCGTCTTGCTGTTCTGGTTCTGTTCATCCTCAAACGTTGCAGCTTTAAAGGACCAGACTGAAGTTTTTTAACCTACTTAAAGCGTGCTGTGTTGAGGTTGCAGTGACGGCGCCCTCTAGTGGCCGTCAGGGTCACTACTGAGTGTGTTGGCTCTCTGATGTCGTCCTAAACAGAGTTAGATGACGTATGTGTGTGAGGACTAGTTTACGGGCTGTAACTGATCTCACAGGTATGACAGTATATTTATAGAGAAGAAGAAACAGCAGCAGATCATCAGTGAATCTGCCACTAAATGACAAACATGTAGAAACGTCAGCCTGTGATTCATCTCCGCTGGATCTCAGTCTGATGTTTGAACTGTTGACAGATAAGCAGCTGAATGGTTTTAATCTGATTCATGTAGAAACAAGTTTGTGGTTACAGGTGTGAACTTATCTGACCGGAAGCTGCAAACACTGATAACACTGATAACACTGATAAATCCCTGCTGCTCCACATGAAGCAGCTTCATCCTCTCAGCATCACTGTCACATCACACAAGTCATAAATCTGATCCGGTCTGGTTCTGGTTCATTTTTCAGTCATTTCTTCATTAATAAGTTCATTAAAACAAGCCGCAGTGTGTTCTCAGCCTCTGTGCAGTCTGACTGAACATCACACAGCTGCTGCTTTGCTGTGAGAATTTCATTAAACACAAATTACTGTAGAAATAAACTCCATGTTTGCTCAGAGTCATAAAACTTAGAGACTAATAAAGCAGGACGAACCTCCAGGCGCTCATCATGTCAGCCGCCGTCTGGAGCTCAACTACAAACTAACAGTCACAAAGTAAACCTGCAGCCTCACTGCTTCATCTCAACATAAACTGGATCACTTCCTGTTTCTGGACGGAAAGTTTTAGAAAATCACTCTGGACGTTCACCATTTAAAGGACGACTTCACAGATTATTAATACTGTCTTTAAACCAGCAGTCAGTCTGTAAATGATCATTCCTCCTGTTCACACTGACCATCAGAAGATCCTTCATGAAGCTAATGTGAAGCTTCAGCGTCCAAATGAGTCAAATCCAGTAGATATCTTTCAACGTTACAGTCTTTTTAGTGGCAAAGTCCCTCTTTTTGTTTCTATACTTCCACCTGCAGCTCAACAGGGAAACACAAAGAGGAGAATTTGATGCTAAAAAGACTGTAAATGTGTCAGATATCCACTTGATATGACTAACTCAGACTGCTGAAGCTGAACAGAAGCTTCACACACACTTTAAATGTCTATCTGGACACACTGTGGATGAAGGAGATCTTTTAATATCCAGTATGAACAGGAGGAATGACTACAGCCAGGAAAACCTCTTTCACTGGGAACACTGGGAACTGTCTGGTATTAATGGATAGATTAATCAGTAAAGTTGCAGCCATAAATCAGATTCAGTTATCAGCCGTAACAAACCAGTATGACACACCAGTATCTTTCCCTCCTCAGTCTGAATCCTCACTGGGAAACTTTTCAAACTGACTTTTTAAAAACCGAAGAGTTAAATGATTAATGTAAAAAATGTCTTATTATTATTATATAAAGTGTCCATCATTACAGCTGCAGCCTGATAACTCTGATTCTGGTCAAACTGGTTCAAATCCCGGTTATTAGACCACGCACACACACACACACACACACACACACACACACACACACGGACTCACGGATCTTGGCCACGCTGGCCACCAGTAGCCAGATGGCGATGATGTAGGGAGTCTGGACGTAGCTCCACTCCCACTGGACCACCCGGTACCCGCCGCCGTGATGATGGTGCCCCCCCTCCTCTTCCTCCTCTGCGGGGCCGGACGGCTCCTCCGCCGCCGACCGGGCCAAGGCTACACCGGGCGCCCCGTACTCCACCGCGGGCTGCGGGAGGAGGAGGAGCGGCGGGGCGGAGGGAGAGAAGCCGAGCCCCGGCCCCCGGAGCGGCGGAGCGGCCGTCCCGGGCAGGTCGGCGCCGGCGGCGGCGGCGGCCGTCAGCAGCAGCAGCATCAGACCGAGCGGCAGCATCTTCCCCGGTCAGCGGGCTGGCATCCCTCTGGCCTTTATATACACACCGAGACACGGAGAGGACACGGAGGAGCGGAGGGAGGCCGGCGGCCGGGTTACAACATCAACACACACACATACACACATACACACACACACACACACACTCCAGGCTCCGGTAAGACACGGAGGAGGGGACACCGGAGCTGGACATGTGACCCGCCCAGTCCGCCTTTAAAGAGACGCGCACACTGCAGGTAGAGTCTCTACACACACACAGCACAGCACTCACTATATATTTATATATAAAGCATGTTATAGATGCTTAATGTTAAAGATATAACATTATATATCTAGAACATGTTATAGATATATAATGTTATATATACAGCATATTATAGATACTTAATGTTATAGATATACAGCATATTATAGTTACAGCATGTAATACATACATCATATTATAGATATATCATCTTATAGATATTAGTAGTATATATAGTATGTAGTCCTAACGAGTATATAGTATATACAGCAGTAATATAGTAGTAAATATATAGAGGTGAGATGTATGTAGAGATGCAGAAAGCTTTAAATAATCAGATATATCATGTTATAGATAAATACAGCATGTTACAGATATATCATCTATATATCATATATATGTAGAGATGCAGAAAGCTCTAAACTAGCAGATAGTTTACAGTCAGTCTGTGACTTCCTGTCCTCTGACTGTGACTTCACTCTCTTATACATTAAGTTTAATGTCATGGTTTCTGTTCTGTGACCTTCAGCTGCAGCATTGATCAGCATTGATCAGCATTGATCAGCACTGATCAGCTTGATGATTGATATGATTGATAAGAGAGTTTGTGTCAGTTGTTTGGACAGACTGTTTCCTCCATGAACACACAGCGTCTGATCCTCAACTCACTCTGACTGGAAGCTTTAGAAAAAAACCTTAGGATTCATTTTTCATCATTAATTCTGCCTTTCACATGTTTTTATCTTCTATATTAAGCAACTTTTCCCTTCAAAACATGAATAAACATATCAGTGTTTTTATTTTATCAGTGATGAGAACAAACATAATAATAATAATAATAATAATAATAATAATATCTTTATTACTTCAGAGAGAACATGCAGATGAGCAGTAAGTGTTTAATTCATCAGTCTGGTGCTGAGTGACAGAAACAGAAACAGGTGTGATGGAAGGTCACATGATGAGAAACTGAAGGAGGTCCAGAGATGGAGTCATGTGACCTTCTGTCCTTCTTCTTCTGTCTCATTGTCTCCATCAGTCTCTGAAACCCTCAGACCAGCATCTCTATATTTATAATGTTTATGTTTTTATGTTCTGTTTATATTTTGTCTGTTTTTATTGGTTCTTTTCTCCGTTTTGAAAAACTGCTGAAGTTGCATCTTCAGAATATTTGATGGTTTTGTGTTTAGTAACTTTCTTGACTTCCTGTGTGTCTCTTCGTCCAATCAGAGCTCAGCAGCTTTATTTAAAGTGTTTTCTATCAGCAGGACGAAGCAGCTGCACTCGACATGTGACAGGAAGTCTCTGTTATATTTGTATATTTGGATAATAAAACATATTTCCAGTGAAGGACGCAGCTTGTTTATGTTTGAAATAGATTTCAGATCTTTAATTAAAAACTGTTCTGTGTGAACAAACTGAAGCCACTCAAACATTTAATCTAACAACAAACCTGCAGCTTTCAGTTTGTCATCTGATCAACACAGAAAGACTTCATCTCCACTGCAGCAGCAACTTAACGTCTCTGAATCACTAACAGACATTTTATATTTTATATTTATTTAAATTATTTCTGTCTAAACTCCTGAAACTGCAGAAACAGTTAAAAGTGTTAAATCTCTACAGATGAACTTCTGACTCGTTTAAACATCAGCTGACAGAAAAACGATGAAGCTGCAGTTTGAGTTTCTGAATTTTCATCATTTCCTGTTTTATTTATTTTTGTTGATTAGTTTTCAATATAAATGATTCTTTAAATGTTTTAACTTCATCTATCAACTCCTTATTCTGTTAAATTATACTCATATGTACTTTATTTATTGTTGTTGTTTATTGTTATTGTTCCCATCAGGAAGATTATAAATTCATGTCTGATTCTGCAGCTTCAGTTATAGATTTTCTTTCTGTTGATCGCTGACTGATGTTATTTTACAGCCGTGTGTTTGTTAGACTGTAAAAACACAACATGATGGAAATAAATCATAAATGTGTCGTTCTGTGTTTAACATGTTAATAAGTTATTAATCTGAATATATTAACAAACCAAACTAAAACTGCAACGAGAGAATCTGCAGCTGCTCTTATATCAGTGTAAAGGTCGTGTTCTCAGAGGTCAGAGGTCGTTCTGGACTCCAGGATGCTGTGATGCAGGTTGCATTTGTTTGTTGCATTGATCACTTGATCACCTGATCACCTGATCACCTGATCAGCTGATGATCAACATGACTGCATGTAGTTTACAGTATTTATTATTAATGTGTCATAAATAAGGAGGCAGGTTTATTATTATTATTAAGTCATTCTTCCAAGAAAACAAAAACTTCACCCATAAATAATAAAACTGTCGTCGCTGTTTATTTGAAACGTTTTATTAATTAAAGCTGGAAAACATTCAAACTTCTGTTTAATCATTTCTATAAAAGTCGTTTTACTCTTTAAGTTAAAACAGAGCCGTCGTCTGTGAGAGGAGACGAGACCTGAAACCAAGAAACACCTCAAAGTGCAAAAACAACACAACACACACTGCAGAGACTGTACACACACACACACACACACACACACACACACACACACACACACACACACACACACACACACACACACACACACATATGAACGTGAATTTAGTGACATGTGTTTTTTTTTTTTCTAGTGGACTTTTGTGACACTGTGACAGGAAATATTCACATGAACTTTTCCAAACTCTTCAAGGACTTTCAAGGACTTTCAAGGACTTTCAAGGACTGTCTGCATGGTGCTGGAGTGTCTTTATAACTGTTTAGTTTTACATTTAGAAAACTGTTTGTGTTTTTTTTTTACAGTTGTGGTAACATGATCTCAGACGTTAGAGGGACTTCTGGTGACGCTGGAAACTTTCCATCAGTGAGGAAGATCATGTGATATGACAGAAAGCTCCAGAACAGTAACCACTAAATGGATCTGCTGTTTCAGGACATGAAGCTCAGACCAGTTTAAACCAATAAAAGTTAACGAACTCTTAAACTTTAAACTTTCAGTGTTCGAGTTTCTAATTAAAGTTTCAGTTTGTTGATTTCCTTTCGTGTTCAGACTCAAACTGACGATCAATAAGTTCATTGATTAATCTTCTTCCTCTGTGACAGTAACGTGGATTCATCCGCCGCTGGAAATAGTCCCCAGCAAACGCTCCCTCTCCTGTTTGCTGGTTAAAACTCCAGCCAGCAGCTGACCGAGGGAATAACGGAGAGAGACTTTCTACCAGCGAGCCGTGAGCGACGCCTTCGGTAGGAACCAAAGAGCTGAGAGAGCAGAGGAGGGGGACGGTGTTGGGAGACGGACCGGAGACGCGTTGGTTTGAGTCTGAACACGAGGTGGAGGAAAAACAGCAGAGTGATCCTTTAAAGAGCTCGTCAGTGATTCTACACGAAGCTTCGAGTGTTTATATTCAGATCAGCTGCTTCTGGTGTACCTTCGTTGTTTTAAAGGGAAAAGATCTCATCAGTCTGACGTCAGTAAGTTTCAGTTTCATCTCTCGGCTCTGCAGGAGGACGTTAGAGCGCCACAGAGAACCAGTCAAACCAGTCAAACCAGCAGATCCTCCTCACTGCGTCTGAACTGCAGACACAAAGCCGTCTGATGTTTCTGCTCCTGCACCAAAAATAATAAAAATAAAAAAAATAGATCACAGAATCTGCTCCTCATGCGGTCCGATGGAACCTCAGCTGGATCAATACCGTTCACTGATCGACCCACCGATCCGATCGATCGGCTGCAGTCTCTGAGCTCAGACTTTGTCTCCGGTCTTGCTGTTGAGTCCCAGAGCCTGAACCACGTCCACGCTGAGGCCGCTCTTCAGAGTCCTCCTCACTGAAACACACACAGATAAAGAGTTTAAAACCTCCAGCAGGTCTTTACAACACTGAAACACCTCAGCAGCTGCACGCCCTCCTCTGCAGATGTTAGACAGACGTTAGACAGACGTTAGACAGACGTTAGACAGATGAACCTTCAACTGAACGTCCAACAAACTAGTGAACAATCTGTCACATCATAAAGTTTCACTTTCAGCACTTTGTCACGCTGAACACTGATCCTGCTGTACGTCACTAGTAAACTACAGTATCTATTAGACTACAGTATCTATTAAACTACAGTATCTATTAAACTACAGGATCTATTAGACTACAGTATCTGTTGTGTCTACTGTGCTCTGCTATGACATCGGCCTGTAGGACAGCAGTCCTCTGGTCTTTAGGGGGACGCGGTGTCCTCTGCAGCAGGACGGTTGGATTTGATCTTTATCAGCTGTGAGAGGATTTCTGAGGAAGTGGAAACATTGATATGAAGCTATCGGCCTGTTTTGGACACACAGCTGCTGTTTGTGTCTCAACACGGCGAGTCTGAACCAGATTCCACCTGCTGAGACACAAAGACCTCGACCTTCCTCAGACCAGAGACCCAGAGACCCCCAAAACATCAAAAACCTGCAAAATACTGAGAAATCCTCCTAACCCTCTCTGTAAGGTTAGCCTAGCTTAGCACAGAGACTGGAAGCAGAGGGAAACTGTTAGCGTAGCTTAGCACAGAGACTGGAAGCAGAGGGAAACTGTTAGCCTAGCTTAGCACAAAGACTGGAAGCAGAGGGAAACTGCTACCGTAGCTTAGCACAAAGACTGGAGGCAGAGGGAAACTGTTAGCCTAGCTTAGCACAGAGACTGGAAGCAGAGGGAAACTGCTAGCGTAGCTTAGCA
>CM055839.1:36681001-36743501 GCA_029490765.1 Euthynnus affinis | reverse complement strand
TCTCTTTAACATTATCTATCTATTCGACTTCACTTTTATCAAAGGAAGGGAAACGTCCTCCCGTCGTCCTGGTAATGTCTTCGTCCTCCATCATGGCGGAGTTTACAGCTGTGATTGGCCAGAGAGAAAGAGAGAGAGAGCAGCTGTGGTCGAGCGAGCTAGAGAGTGAATGGAGAGAGGGAGCAATGGTAGCATGAAAGCCGGTGAATCAGATCCATAAAACGTTATTTTCTGATTGTTTCACATCAGTTACGTTCTGAAGCACAAATAAACACACCCACACACACACACCTCTGATCGGTCTGGATACGACCTTTGACCCAGCAGCCTCCGTCAGGTCGGACCAGTTCAGAGTTGTGAAAACAGCGGGGGTGTTTTGAAAACACTGAAGTTGATATTTCCTGTCAGAAGGTCCATTTAGTAGCTGTTCTGGAGCTTTTAATCGTATCATAACTAGTGATTCCAAAGACAAGACGTCTGTTTTAGTCAGAAAACGTCTCTGAAGCCTCAAATTTACTTATGAATGTCTATAAATGAAGATATTTATTAAAGTAAAACTACTGATGCTTTTGTTTTGTTTCTGTTCAAACAGCAAAATGAGTTTTCTTGTTTGTTTCTGTCCAGACAGACCATAATAATCAGACAGCAGGAGGTAAAATTGTCATAAGTTGTTGCCGTTTATCTTTTGATGCTTCTGTCTATTCTGTGAAGAATTTAAACCTGCAGCTGAACTTCAGACTGAAATATTAAACATTTAACTATGACATCATTAGATTAGGATAGAGGACATAGTATAAATCACATTTTATCTGCATAATTTATTCTTTATTAACATTTGGTGACTGCAGTTTGTCAGAGATCAGCTGTGCTTCTCTGGCCTCAGCTCTGAAGTCCAACCCCTCCCATCTGAGAGAGCTGGATCTGAGTGGAAACAAGCTGCAGGATTCAGGAGTGAAGCTGCTGTGTGCATGTTACTGTTGTAGCTGCTGGAGGTGGAGCTAGTTTACACTACTTTATATACAGTTAGCTAATTTAGTCCACTGGTTCCCAACCTAGGGGTCGGGGCCCCTCCGAAGGGTCAGCAGATAAATCTGAGGGGTCGTGAGATGATTAAGAATCTGCATCTGAAAAGTAACTAAAAAGTAATAAATGAAGTGGAGAGTAGAAAGTACAATATTTCCCTCTGAAATGTAGAAAGTAGAATATTTCTTTACTGAATGACGAGCAGGTATTGATCAGTATTTCCTGTCGCCAGCAGATCAACTTACGGGCTGAGCGGCGTCTTCGCCTCCTGCTCCGTGGCCACGCCCCCGTTGGCGGCTCCGTTGGGGGGCAGAGGAGACGCTCTCTGAGACACCGAGGGGCTGGAGGCGGGGCTCCCGAGGTCAGAGGTCAGTGGGGAGGACGCCCTGCTGCCCAACCCCGGCGTGGGGCTGGTGGAGGCGGAGGAGATGGCGGGAGAGAGGGGGGCGTTGGCGGCGGCAGCAGCAGGGGAGGAGGAGGAAGGGGGGGAGGTGAAAGTAGGAGGGGTGGGGGAGGTGAAAGTATGAGGGGTGGGGGAGGCGCAGGGGGAGGAGCCTGCGGAGGAGGACAGGAGGTCAGGGAGGTTTTGACTGGACGAGCGGCGACTCTTCCGACCCTCCTGCTCGCCGGCGGCCATCTTCCTTCGCTCTCTGCGGAGGTGAGGGTTGAGGTCGTCTAGCTCGCCGTCCTCGTACTTGAGAGCCGTCTGCAACACACACACACACACACACACACACAGACACACACACACAGACACACACACACAGATAGTGAAGAGTGTGTTAAATATCAGCTGCTTCTCTTCTTTCTTTTTTTTTTACATCTGATCTCTTTCATTTGGTCACATTTATAAACATGGTGTGAACCAGCTGGCAGTGAAAGTCTGTCTGAATGATGTCAGTGTTTCATGTTTCATGTTCAGACTCTGAGTTTGAACTCTTTCCACCTCAAACAGCATCTCCGTCTCACTCTCGGCTCTCCGGCGCCCTCCTGAGGATCCTGTCACCTCCTCTGGTTAAAGCTCCACAACCACAACCAGGAGTCTCTATTATTTAATATCCCACCTCCCTGCAGGTTGTAGCTGTCGTTACTATGGTTGTTGTCGTTACTATGGTTACCTCATAGACGGTGAACTGCGCTCGGAGGTCGGGTTCTGTCCCCTTGTTGTTCATGTGTTTGTGGATGATGGTTTCCATCCCGAGCTGCTCCAGACAGTCCGTCACATCGTAGAACGAGTCCTGGTCAGGGAGCGCCGCCAGAGTCTGACACACACACACACACACCCACACACACACACACACACACACAGATACAGACACAGACGCACACACACACACACACATAAACAGTGTTACAGGAATGCTGCTGTAGATATTTAACAGTGTTGGAGTTCTGTTGATATCACCATGGCAACACTAACTGGAGGTCAAAAGTCACAGAGTCATCACAGCTCCTGTTGTCTCCATGTGATATTTCTGTTGTTACTGTTACAAGAGGAGCTACAGGGTGACTGCGGGTGTATCTGTAGGTGTAACCTCTTAATGCAGTTATAAATGTATAAATGAAGTGTTACAGTCGTCTTGTTGTTTGTTTACCTTGTTGATGAGCGTCATGGCGAACATGAGCAGCTCCGTGTCAGTGCCGTTTCTCTCCTCCAGGACCTCCATCACATAACTCCACGGCTTCACATCTGCAACACACACACACACACACACACACACACACACACACACACTTCATCTGTAAACATGATGTAAACATCTGAAGGCTTGTTGTGTCTTCTACCTGTCAGCTGATCTGTTTCTTCTTCTTCTTCAGTTTTAATGTCCTACACGCAGCTTCATGTTTCTAGTTTCATGTTTGATGGGTTTAAGAGAAGCTGCAGCTTCCACCAGTTTTCTTCCTGGTGTTATATTGTTGAGTTGAGCTGCAGGTCTGATCAGCATCACGCTGAGCTGCTCTAATATTCTCTCCTCTAATATCTCTGACGGTCACATGATGAACAGTTTAAATGAGTTTAATATGACAGAAACAAACAGCAGCTTCAGTAAACAGCTGCCAGATGTTTCTGTCTGACGGTCACATGACTCCTCTCCTATCACACAGCGCTTTGCTTTAGAAAGACGTTTTAATTGGACGTTAACTTGGATTTATAGCTCAGTGCTTAAAGAAGCTGAACATCTACTGTCAGTGTAACTGGGAACCAGTGCAGAGCAGCTGGAGCTGCTGCTGGTTCACACTTCAAGTTATTTTACTGTTAGCTAGAAAATACAGAACAAGAGTCCATTAGACTGAAGATGAAGGGGTTAAAGAGTTCTTCCTGCAGCTTTTTGTTAAAAATGATCCAACTGACAATATTTGAGAGTTAAAAAGGCAGATTAGTGATTCAGAGAATTTATGTGGATTAAATGAAACATGGACTGGAAACAGCTGTTCTTCTGTCAGAAAACTCAACCAGTAATATTCCTGTTTTGTCCTGATTTGCATTTACTGGTATATTGATCACTGTGCAGCTCTGATGGACTCTAATCAATCAATAAATATATATATGATTAAATAGTTAAAATAGTTAAATGTCAGCTGGTTTCTGATCCTGCGTTTCACTCTCTGGAACATTTTGTGAAAGAAGTTTGTTATATACTGAATATTAAACTTCACCGTGTGTGTGCGTGTGTGTGTGTGCGCGTGTGTGTGTGTGTGTGTGTGTGTGTGTACCTCTCTGTCCGTCCACCGTGTTGACGGCGCTGATCAGCAGAGGACTGTTGGACTCTGAGTATTCGACGAAGACGATGAGCAGCTTCAGAGACGTTTTGACCACCAGACGAGACTGAAAGCAGATGAAGCGGTTTCAGCGTGCGTCCAGCAGGTGGCACCACAGAGCTACGTCACTCTAACCCTCCTCAGTCTGACTCACTTCTTCTTCTACACAGGAAACTTTATTTTTATCTCAACTCAACACTCTTCCTCCTTTTCTCAGTTTGAGTCATGACAGACAGACGCGTTTTATTCTGGATATTAAACGTTATGAATTATTGCTGCTGATGTTCTCAGTTTCACTTCTTGGATATTCTGCTCTTCTTTGTTCCTGATTTACTTTAATCACAGGATCTATCAGCACACACGTCACTGATTGATCAATACACACCGTAAGTTGCACACTCATGATCAATTCAGTCATTCTTTCACAATAAGAGTGTTTAGCTGCAGACTTCCTGTTCAGTGATGCAGCAGCAGCACTTTTATCGCTCTGAGTTCAGACTGTCAGCAGGCTGGAGATGAAGAGGATGATGAAGATAATCATCATCTCTTCTGCAGAGCCACAGACTGATTAACATCTGACTGAACTGTTTTTAAAAAGCAGATTTAAACTTATAATCACTTTTTTTGACACTTTGAGGCAACAGAAACAATTAATGAACAAAACTCTGACTCATCATCATCTTTTGAGTTGATATATGTTGAACTTCCAGCAGTTACAGAGTCGTGTTTCTGTCCACCTGGTGACTCTAAGTCCAATCTTCTCTGTGTTTCAGCTTCTGTTTTTACTCTCTACCAACTCCTGAGGGAAATATCTGAACGCTCCACTGGGCTCACCGGCTAGTCTACAGCTAACTGAGAGGAGCTGCAGAGTCACTACCACCAACACATTATCACAGAAATATGTTATTACAGAAATATGTGTTATTATAGAAATATGTGTGAGAGGCTTTAAATCCGCTGCAGTTTGTTGGGTTTCGGTGTTCCGTGTCTGAGGACTCACCAGGCTTCCCGTCAGCGTGTAGAGCCACTGAACCGTCTCACTGTGGTTTATCACTCCGTTCATGCCGTCCACAAACAGCATGATCTGACTGAGAGCTGAGGACAGACAGACAGACAGACAGACAGCAGAGAGACAGATACACAGAGACAGAGAGACAGTTAGATGAGTGCTGGTCTTGAGGTTTCCACAGACGGGTCCAGCAGCTCCTCAGGAACATATAATCTGCGGCGCTGACTCAGCTCTCTGTGGGTTTGTTGGACGTGTGAAGCCGAAGCTCCGTGTTTCCATCCTCTGCGGCTTCGAGACTGACGGATTACAAACCTGGCTGATGGGGCCGCTGCTCGGGGGCCCCGAGAGCAGGAGAACTATCTGTGAGCTTTCACAGCTATGCAGCTTTTTCACAAGGAAGAAAAACCACAAAAGAAGAGTTTTCTCTACTTTAATACGCCGTTAATGATGTTGTGACACGTCAGACTGGTGTTGTGGAGTCTATCTGACCATCAGATGAGCTCCGGTAACCTTCACCAGACTTCCAGCAGCGTGCAGAGAGGACAGCAGCTGTGTGGTGGATCTGTGGTCACACTGATCTGCTTCTGTATCACGATGACGTGGAGTCACACAGGCTCAGCTAGTTTAACTGTTTCTGCAGAAAACAGCAATTTGGACTCTTCTAGTTTCCACAAACTGCAGCAGGAGGTTTGATATCTGTGTGTTTGTTTCACTCTTAAACACAGAAACGTGGATATAGATCTATTTTTTACTACTCTTTATTTATTTAGCTGAGATCTTCCACCAGTTCAAAGACAGTGGCGCTGCTCCTGTTTGACTCACGGAGCCAAGTTAAATAACAACACTGTATTTTTACTTTTCATCTGTCTCGTGCATCTGAACACAAACACTCATATTTTAAATCGGTGAAACTGTTTACAGCGGAGGACAAACAGCTCACGAGTAACCAAGACCTGAAGTCTGTTGTCTTCTGTTTGATGTGCGTTACTATGGTGATGCGTGTCCTACTGCTGTCAAAACAAGGATGTCCTACTCTCAACACTGTGCCCGAATGCCTCCTGTGTGACGGAGGACTGAAGCTGCTGCTGCTGCTAACATGCTGATAAAATACAGCAGCAAACACCTGCTCAAACATTTCAGCATTCTGAGTGTGAACGTGTGTTTTATTTATTTCCTCATAGACGACGTTCGGACTCTCAGTTCTCAGTTTAGATCAGCATGAAACTCTCCTGATCAGAAGATGAACAGCTGTGTTAGAAAGGGTTAAAGCTACGAGACTGTGGACATAAAAACTGAAGGAGAGATGTATTTCAGCCAGAAACATCCAATCACAGAGCTTAAACTCTGATTGGTGCGTTGCTAACGGCTGATGGAAGCTGATCAATCGCAGGTCGCTCCACATTTTCCCTTCATGTCAGGAATCTGGAGAATTCTGATATCATATTTCATATTTTGTCTTGTACTGTGACCGATATGATATTTTGTCCTGCAACCTCAGATAACTTGTAACATCCTTGTTTAATTCGTGATGGAGGATGATATGATGTAAATAAACAAGCTGGTTACCATGGAGACCAATGAAACCTGTCCCCCAAAGCACGAACTGAAAACCTTGTGTGACTCTTTAATCTCAGTCAAGCGACCTGCCATGAATCATTCTTTATTTACTATCTGCAACTAATTCTGGCTTCATCTCCATGGCAACAGCAGCGAGGCTCATGGGTAATGTACTATTTTGAGCTGTCCATCAACATTTACTGGTTCCAACTTCTCAGAATTGAAGATTCTTGTTTTTTTCTACTGAATGTTTTTGTTGTTGTAGACAAAAGACCCTTTATTCTGATATTTTATAGACAAAATGATGATCAATTAATCTAAAAATAATCTGCACATTAATTGATTATGAAAATAAAAACAAAGTCACTTAATCCAGGACAGTTTCTGTCTTCAGAAACATCGAAACAACTGAAATATGAAAACGCAGCTGATCAGACTGATCATTAAAACCTGATCATTCACCTCTCAGGATGTAGTTCTGGTAGTTGTGGTCGGCCTCCGCTCCAACTTTAATGAAACACGTCAAACCTTCAGACGCCACGAACTCTGGAACCAGGTCTTTATCATCCTGCAGACAGAAGAGACACAGAGGTCATCTGTTAACTTTCCAACCGTTTCTTCTTCAGTTACATGTGAATGAAGATGCTGTTTCTACTGAAATAAAACTAGATTTAAACTACATCTAGTCTCTTATCACATATTTAAACACAGGTTGAACAATATAACACTGAATTTAAAAGAGAGAAAGCGAGCGAGTTACCTGGAAGAGCTGTTTGAGAGAGAAGAGAGATCGTCTGAGCTCCGGACCGTGAGAGTTATACAGCTTCTCTGAAACACACAGAGAAGAACAAACAGAGAAAATGATGATACAACAGCAACATCCTGACAGTCATTCATACATTACACAGAAAGACAACATCATGGTACATCACCAATAATGTAAGTAAGACAAATACTATGACTGTTAGAAGAAGGGACGACAGAAAGTTAGTATTTCCTGATTTCTTCTTGTCTGTGTTGCCCTTAAAATGTAATAAGGCCATTTGATAAGCAATGACCAATCAGATAATAAGAAGATTACAGTGAATTAAATTAATTCCAACAGAAATCTCAATGATTGGTTGATTCGCTCACTGGGTGAAAAGTAAATCTGTGTGAACTTTGTCTGGTGAATCTGTGCCGTCGGCCAATAAGCAAGCAGCAAGCAGCGAAGCTAACCTCTGAGGGAACGGAGGAAGCTAACGTAGCTTATTAGCTTCCAGTTTTATTTCCAGCTCGTCTGTCAGAGTACAAAACTGCTCAGAGACAATAAAGGGTTAATGGACTGTACTTGTGTAACAAGGTCAACTCTGCAGTGTATGTTATAATATAACATTATCATAACACAAAATCTGTAAATAGTAGGGCTGCAGTCAACCAAAGAACATCTTCGTCAACTGAAATCGTACATAATATTCAACCAATCGATTAGTCGATGGACCTCTGCTCCACTCGCATCCACTGCCACTTTCCTGCCGCTCTTACCCCGCTCACTACGCAAACATACTAAGCACTGCCCTGTTCCTAAACAGAGTTACTAACTGATTAATCCTGGAAAGCTGCTGATTTAGCATTTCCCTCCTTATAAAGTCACACAGAGATTATTCAACCAATGAGAATTTAGTCGCACGAGAGCGTATCGACCAGCAGACTGCAGTCCTAGTAACTAGTTGTATCCTGACATGCTCCAGGGTCAACAGGTCGAACATTTAAGACTCAGTTCATGGGAGAGGTAAGTCTGTTTATCAGCTTGGACTTCTTGTGCGGTATGCTAACACGTTTCTGTGTTATTTAATGTGTGCAGGAACCTGAGTTAGCATCACAAATGACATTTACATCTGTCATCAGATGCCGGAATAAACTGTGGCCTCTCTTCCTTATGACACAACACAAGAATCAACTGGTTCTACTCGTATAGCATCTTTCTTGTCTTCTGACCTCTAAAAGTGTTTTTTTACACTGTGAATCACATTCACACACATTCATACGCTGAATATGTACAGGAGCTACCATGCAAGGTCCCATCAGAAGAAATCTAACCATTCACACACTAATGGTTCAGCCGTCAGGAGCAGATTGGGGTTCAGTATCTGACCCGAGCACACGTTGGACTGCAGGGACCGGAGCCGGGAATCGAACCTCCGGTCTTCTGATTAGTGTTTATTGAATAAGCGATGAACAAAATGCAGCAAGAGAGAAAACAGAACCGCAGAGAGACGACAGAGAGAGGCTACGAAACACCAAACTACCAGAACTAAATGTTTCACAGACACGCGAGGATTCATTTCACTGACACTCGGTGGCGTGAACACATCCTGAGTTTGTTGTGTGTGTTGATGGATGTGTGTTGTTGTTGTTACACACAATGATAACAGGATATGTGTGTGTGTGTGTGTTGTTACACACTGTGATAACAGGATGTGTGTGTGTGTGTGTGTGTGTGGTTATACACTGTGATAACAAGTTCAGCAGCATCTCTGTGGTCATTCAACTGAATTCAATGGTGTGTCTTTCACATTCCTGACAGTCTTGTGGGCTTCAGGAAGTGTGTGTGTGTTTAAAGTTGAGTCAAAACTGACCTCTGATGTAAATGAATCACACAGGATGTGAACAAAGAAATAGTTGAGAAATAGTTAAATATATATATACACGTACGTCACATCATCATCACTGATATTTATTAATAACTTTATCCTGATCGATCATACTGGTGTTATTTGATCAGTTCTTGTTCCTGATCGATCAGCAGCAGGGTGGGAGGGGTGGGAGGGGATTCCTTTAAACACAGAGAGACTTCTTAGGGTTTTTTGGGGGGGTCGGGTTGCTTCCAGAAAGGAATGAAACTATTTCCTGTTTGTTTCCGTCAGAGGTCGCGACCCCTGACTCACTCTGGATTTCTGGAGGAAACCGGAGATTTTTTTTAAATCGAGCCGTTTACACAGAACAACAACAGTTCATCCAGCAGACAGCAGAGAGGAGACGCTGCAGCTGCTCATCACAACGTTAAAGGTTCGATTCCCCTGAATCCTCCTGAACCGATCCAGAACCGATCCAGAACCGAGATGCTGAACACGAGTAGACGTGAGCGGAGACGCTTCGATAGAAAATAGGAGATAAAAAGAAAAAGTGTTAAAACGGGATGTAAGAAAATGACAAATCAAAGCAGCAGAATGAGGATATGAAACAGAAAAACACGCACACGCCTTCAAACACAGGGTTGGTACCACAACACGCAACAGCAGCACGCCACAGCAGCGGGAAGTCACGGGGGTCGGTTGTCATGACAACAGGAAATATAAATCAGGCCTCGTTGTGACTCCTGAGGACACCGACAGCTGTGCAGACGCCAGACGCCTCATAACTCTGGTTCAAACCAAACATCTGCATAATGATCCTTCATCACATCTCGGCCGGCCGCCGTGACCTCAGGTGACCTCAGAGGAGGTCCAGCAGGAGGTCCAGCAGGTTCCATCCATGATGAGACTGAACTGAACTAATCAGGTTCTTCATTCTTAACCTTCCACCTTCTTTATAAACTTTTCTGTTTCCAACCTCACATCCAACATTTTTCTCTGTAAGGTTCCAACAAACTCTCTTAACGTGACGAACTCTTCGTAAACGTCACCTGTCGATGACGAGCAGCTGAACTTTGACCTGCCTGTTTCACTAGAGGAGCTGAAACTGTGAGAAGACGTGAACCCATCAGAGCAGCTGCACTGTGGCAGAAATAAAGAGGAAACGCAGATTCAGATAGTAGATGAAGTCAGATAGTAAAAACCATCATGTGACAGTCAGAGAGAGAGAACATCACTTTTATTCTGGTTTTATCTGTTTTAACCCTTTTAGCTTCTTTTTATTTCCAAATGTAAACACTTTAATAGTCTTTATGTCTTTTTACTTGCGTTGCTTTTACATGTAAAGCTCTTTGAATCGTCTCGTTGTAGAAACGTGTCGTACAGATAAACTCGTCTTGCAGCTACAGCAGGTGATGTTCCTGCCTGAGCTGCAGATGTTCACAGCTGCTGCACGTCAGGAAGCTGGCGGCCTGGACGACGATGAGATGCTGAACAGAATATTAATTTAGCATTAAAGTCTTAAAGTAGAATAGTTGTCTGCAGAAGGAACAGGTGAAGCTGCAGTGAAACTCTAATCTGATGATCGTTTCTTGTGTTGATCATAAAAGTGATTTTATTTCCAGCAGCGACTAAACTCAAAGCAGCTGAGCAGCGTCACGAGGCAAAAACTGCTTTTTATTATAAATTCAATAAATGTACATTTTCATATTTGTGGTTTTCAGCAGCAAATATGTGAATGTAACCTTTGATGTTGCTGCACTGCAAACTGCTTTTTACTCGCTAAATGACTTAAATGTATCATCAATATTAGACTTTATTAGTCTGCTAAACAGAGATCAGATAAAGAAACTTATTTTTAGGGTTTGTTCTCCTGAAGAACAGAGAACAAAGTGAAGAAGTTTCTGGAGTTTCTTGCATCACTGACGGGTTTTAGTTCGTTTGTACGGAAGATTTAAAACGTCTAAAGAAAAACTAATAAAACAAGTCCAGTGAAAAACAACACGCCTCGTATCATTTATGCATTCACGGCGTCATGATTCAACGAAAGACACGTTATGAGTTCTCCGTGCAGCCATCAGCTGATGTCGACGCTGTTAAGCTCCGCCCACAGCTCCGTCCCCCTGCTGTGATTGGACGGTTCCATTTACGAACTGCTCATGACAACGTAAATAAAAACAATTCAACAAACAATTCAGTTATAAAAAACAAAAAGCTACAGAAGTTTTTCATTTCATTTATGTCATAAAAGGACTAAAACGTGTAACTGAGTATTAAATTTCACTTTTGTTTGTTTCCACGGAGACGCTTTACATCTTCAGTCCATCTGTCGCCTTTTAATAGTTCAGAGCTTATTGGTGTTTGTGATGTAATGACAGATCAATGCTGTGATTGGCCGAGAGCCTGCTGGCCGACGGCGTCTAAAGACAACAAGGAAGAGACGCGTTTACATCTCAAACACAATAAATACACAATAGTTTGGTTTGTTAAGTTTGAGTTTAAACAGGAAGTCAGATTAAAACCATCTCAGCTAAAAGACGATCAACAGGAGGAAGCCTGTCAGACCCTCACCGATCAATCACTCTGATCAGCAGATCAGAAACATCTGCAGAGGAAAATTGAGCCATGGAGAGCAGAGAGAGAAGAATATCCACACTGAGCTTCATCCTGCTAAAGGCTGCAACTAACGATCAATTATCATTAATCAATTAATCACTTAAGTAGTATTGATGACAGTTTTATCAGATCAATACAAAGATATTTAGTTTATGATCACAAACAAGTGGCAAATATTTGATTATTCGATTATTAAAACAGTTACAAACTAATTTTGTTTATCAATTAATCAATTAACTAATTTATTTTTCAAAATAAAAGATGTACACGACAGAAAATAATTCAATCTGAGACATAAAAACACTTATTTCGCTTCAGCGGCGCCCGGCAGGTGGGCGGGGCTATGGTCATGTGATGACGCAGAATGACCACCAGGGGGCTCAGTCGTTCACGCATACAGGTACGCTTCTTATTTACAGAAAACCGCCGACTGTGACGATCAACGTTTCCAGTTCATTAGTTATTTAAAATAATTATGTCATGGAGACGTAAACTATTACAACATCATTAAAGCAGTCAGACGATAACTAGGTCAAGTTCTTATGTTTCCTGCAGCGTCTCTGAACAATAACAACACAAAACATCTTCACTCCTCTCCAGAGAAACATCTGCAAGAACTGTGGAAACAATAATAATAATAATAATAATGATGAAGCGTGTTATTGATCTGATGAGTTTAACTCAGTGATCTGAAGGAGCAGAGAGAAGAAAACACGTCTAACAACAACAACAACGTTATTATTGTTGGTTTCTTTCAGCTTCTTCTTCTCCTGCAGAGTCGACCTGTTTGTTTGTGGGATTGTTTACTGTGAAGTAAACAGGACGTCGCTTCTCATCCCTTTATTGACCTCTCATGTAAATATATCTGCCGTGTCGGAGCCGCAGACGGATCCTGATGACGTCATCACGTGATAGTAAAGTAATTCTACTTTATATTTAACGTAGAAGGAGTTCGTTCTGTTTAGAAAACGTGTCAACAAAGCGACAATGAAGACGAGTCTGTTGTTCCAGCTTCTCTCCACCAGCAGCTGTGTGTGTGTGTGTGTGTGTGTGTGTGTGTGTGTGTGTGTGTGTGTGTGTGTGTGTGTGTGTGCTGTTACAGGAATAGCAGCTGGTTATTATGAAGTTATGATGCACAGTTTCACATTCTGCTGTCAGCTGACTGTACAAACTGTTCACAGCAGCATCACAGATTCTTTAAAATGACAGAATCAATAAATCTGCCTGTGAGTTCAGAGAAAAGCTGCCGGTCAGCGTTTTAATCAGATCACATGCAGCGGCTGTGTGCAGATAAACAGGCGGCTCCACTTTAGGACTTTACACTCTGAACATGTCGAGCTGTGAGCTAAAGGTTGAGTCTGGGATCACTTAGACCCTTCACACACTCTCACAGTTAACCCAGAATAACCCGAACCGAGCTCTGGGTTAAACGTCTGAGCATGTGTCACTACTCCACTGTTTACTTCTGCCCCATGTTTGCTCCGTTTTTAGAGGAAAAATCTGTAAACTCAGCTCAGCCCAGCGAGGACGAGGCCAGCGAGGACGGAGCCAGCGAGGACGGAGCCAGCGAGGACGCTTTCTGCTGCTTTAGAGAAAAAATGTGACTGAAAATAAACTGAAAGCACAAACCTCAAAAAGTTTAAACTTATAATAACAAAACTAAACGAGATCAGATTCCTCTGCTCTGATCACTCGGCTCTGCGTCCTGATTGGCCGGCTCGTTTAGTGGGGACAGGTTAACGGTCTGGAGGTGCGAACTAAATTATCTTCCCCTCCACCTCGCTGATTATTCTATGATTCTGTATTATTGAGCTGATTGATCCGGACGCTGTGAGACCATCGTGTGTCTGGTGGTGAAAACAAACAGCTCCGACAGTCTTTATCTAATCTAATGAACATTAAGGTTAATTAGAGCTAAATGAGAGAGCAGCTGTGTGTGAGGTCAGAGAGCTGCCGGAGACAAACGCAGAGTTTGTTCTTTACTTTGGACGCGTTCCTAATCAGAGATGGAATAATAAACCCAGAATATAAACATGAGGAAGCTGCAGGATCGAGCTGCGACTTCATAAACAAACTGAAGAGCTGATAATCCTGCAGCAGACACTCATATCTGAAACATTCAGACCACAAACTGCTGCGTTCTGTATGTCTGATGGAAATATTCCACATGTGCTGCCTCATTTCACACACACACACACACACACACAGCCAGAGTGTGTGTGTGTGTGTGTGTGTGTGTGTGTGTGGAGGCTACAGCGGGGTTGAAGGGGTTAAACATCTAATCACTTCAAATTGCTCGGTGGGAGAGACGTGACTTGTTATTGAAAGTAAATTACAACCGAGCAGAGATGAGGAGGTTGTGATATCTGAGACACACACACACACACACACACACACACACACACACACACACACACACACACACACACACAGAGTTTCAGTGTGCAGACGCATGAAGCTGCAGGCAGGATCTCTGCAGCAGCAGGAACTAAAACCTCTGGGCACATCTGGCCTCTAACAGTGTGCAAGCGGAAAAAGCTCATCCCAAAATATTTCACCACTGTCAAAACGTTTCACCACAGAAGCTGAAACACTGATTCACAGGACTAAAAATAAAGAGAGAGAGAGAGAGGTTGCTTCAGAGCTATGACTGAGCTTCTTTCACCACACAGACAGAGACAGACTCCCGCTGGTACCACCACCATCATCATCATCATCATCATCATCATCATCATCGTCTGCTGCTGCATGAATCCATTGTTCAGTCCATGAAACACAGATGAACAGCAGACTGGCTGCAGCTCTGACCTTCACTGTTTAACCTCTGCTGAGACGCTGCATGTCCTGAGCTCATGTCAAACATCACATCCTCCTAAAATAAACCTGATCAAACACTTCTTCCTCATAACAGACGATTAAAAATAAAAACCAATCCAGTAAAAATCAGTCAGAATTCTCTTGTTTTTTCCTCTCAGCGTCGTAGTAAGATGAATGTTTGTGGTCGGACGGATCGAGGCTACGATTGGCCCGTCGTACAGGCCCCTGCCCCCCTCGTTAAAGCTGCGTCTGTCCGTCAGCATCCGTCTGTGACCTCGAGACGGCGTCCGGCCAGATTCAACCTCAACAGCTGAGGATGGGTTAAAGAGGAACGTCTGGATTATTCAGAGCTAAAAGTGTTTTATGATGCCAACACACACCAGCTGAGAGTGTGTGTGTGTGTGTGTGTGAGTGTGTGTGTGTGTGAGTGTGAGTGTGTGTGTGTGTGTGTGTGTGAGTGTGTGTGAGTGTGAGTGTGAGTGTGTGTGTGTGTGTGTGTGTGTGTGTGTGAGTGTGTGTGTGTGTGTGTGTGTGTGTGTGTGACATTCCTCTCTCCTGACTGCACTCACACACACACACACACTCATCAGTTCATCAGTCAGCTCAGTTTTCACCTGCTGAGACAAAAAGCTTCATGTTCCATCTTTTTATATCCTGAGTGCAGAAATAAAGTTAGAAGATCATCATCATCACTGAGGCTGCAACAATTACTCTTCTGTTGATTGATTAGTTTGATTAGTTGATCAGTGTTTCCCAAAGACGACTCAAACATTTATGAAGCTGAAATCAAAGAATTTAGACTTTTTTCTTCTTAAAACTCAAAATAATTGATTGATAGTTAAATGATTGATGATTAATTTGAAGGACGAGTCGACACATTTGGAGTAAAGAAGCAGAAGAAGAAGTGAAATCCTGCTATTATCGTTTGTTGACTCTTCCTGTTTACTGGTTACACTGGTCATATTTATCAGAGCTCACTGTGACCTTTGACATTAGATCTTTAGTTTAGATCTTCTCTTTCTTTCAGACTTTTAGACAGTGACAGCGGCTTCAGGAGGCTTCAAGACATCGTCCTCTGTGTTCATACGAACGCTGCTTTGAACCAGAAACGTAAAACTCTCCCGCCATCCGGACAGAGACACGCAGGCAGAGCAGCTGCTGGTCAACAGCTGATGTTTGTTTACAGCAAACAGACGTCTCTGCAGACGGTCCGTTTATATCTGCAGCGTGTTGATAACTTCTACAAATCAGAGTCTTGTTATTTGATGAATGTGAGCGCTGATACGCTAAAATTAAATAAACTGGTTCGTTCTATAAAAAAGCAAAACTACAGTCTGGGGAAGATCTGGTTCTGATGTCGGATGTTAAACAAGGTCAAAGTTCAGAAACATGAGATGAACAAATGTAGAGACGCTGCCTGCAAGTCAAAACTCAGGGATCAGTCGGCTCTGATGCTTCGTTTGCAGCATCAGCTGATCGTACATGCTCATAAACAGCCGTCTGTTCTGTAGCTTTGGTTGCTAAGGCGGTTGCTAAGGCGGTTGCTAAGGTGGTTGCTAAGGTGTTTCCATGTGTTGTTGTACGGATGGATCTGAGAAGTCGAACATTTGGAGTAAAGAAGGAGAAAAAGAAGTGAAATCCTGCTACTATAGTTTGTTTACGAAGCCTCCTGAAAGCTGACCAATCAGAGCAGAGCGGGCTCATCAGGAGGCGGGGCCTGTTTCAGACAGAGGCTGAACTGAGGGGCTGCAGAAAGGACCAGTAGAAGATCAATAAGGAGTTTTTATTCCAGTAGAATACAAACAGGCTGCAGACGTGGTGGAATAAAGTGAACGGTGATCAGTGTGAATGGAGCCGAGCAGAAGGACAGAGAGGGAAGGATTCATGTGTTTGTCCTGCAGAGACAGGAAGTGACCCAGATAAACCTAGTGAGGTATTTCCTGTTAGTGTTGCTAATTGAGTTTGACTCTGGAGGAGCTGCGGAGCTGCTTTATTTAGACCAAACCCTTCAGAACAAGAACAAAAAAAACTAAAATACGACATCAATCTGCTGCATGTTGATGTTATGAAACCAGCAGAATCTCTTCAGCTCTGATTATTGTGTTATTATTATTACTGGTGATTTATCAGAAGCTTCACAGAAAAATGATCCAGTGATTTCAAAGGAATCACAGGAAACACTGCTGTGATTATCAGATGAGAAACATGCAGAGCGATGAGACGGCTTCTATCAGCTGATCAGGGAGAAGCACAGAGAAGGAATCTGATGCTAAAAATACTGGAAAACATTAAAACATCTGACACACATCTGGGAAAGTAAGGAGTGAAGTCCAGTTTGTTCCCTTTAAACACGTCACTGCCTCTGCAGCTCGTCCGCTCAGCAGCACGCCGGCTTAACGAGCTGTTAATTAACTCACTGAACTCACACACATCATAAACGATCTTTAACCGTGCCGTTATCTCCGACACACAACGACCTGCTCAGCAGCACAGAGTCACTCTGCTGGTCGACGGCGTGGAAACAGACCTGAGGTCAGCGGCCTGCGACGACTCTGCACCTGCAGAACATGTGTGTGTGACTGTGTGAAGCTGATTGGAGGAGCTCTGAATCTAACAGACCAATCACAGGAGACGACGTCAACCGCTGAGAGTCTGAGTTACAACCGACCGAGCGACTGTCAGGATCAAACAAAACAACAAAACATGGAAGGAAACACAGTCAGAGACGGAGAAATGATGTCATCACGGGCCGCCAGCCAACCTGACACACACACACACACACACACACACACACACACACACACACACACCTGCAGGAAGCTGTGTCAGTGTGTCACAGCTTTGGGAAAAGTTCACAGAGTCGGTTCGTTTTTATTCTGAAGACGGAAACATTTAGTCGTCGTTCTCGTCATCGCAGGTTTTAGTTTTAGTTTCTTTGGACGTGAAGAAAACTCACAAGAAGCAAATTAAATTTTCTTAGTTTGCTTTCAGTCGAGTTTCTGACTTTACGAGCTGCTGAGGAGCACCTGAACGCCTCGTCACAGACGTACCTGTCATCAGAGAATTAAATTAAATTAAAACTGTGGCGTCAAGTTTACACACCTGAAGGTTTTTATTCCTCCGTTATGTTAGTTTAAGAGACGTCTCTGTCTGTGTCGTCTGTGTTTATCAAACTAAAATGTCCTAACTGGCTCTATAAGTGATGCATTTATGGTCCCAGTTTCAAGACGCAGAAATAAAAAGGTTTAAACAACTTTCCAGCAGGAGGTTCAGGAGAGATGTAGAGCTAATGCTAACTCTAATGCTAATGAGCTTATTGAAAATGCTGTTTAGATTTAAAAAAAAAGCCTGTGAACTGTTGATCAGTCTCACAGCAGCTTGTAAAGATAATTATTAATAACAACATTAAATAAACATCTGGAATATAATATAATGCAATGTCTAGGTGCATTGTGGGTAATGTGGGCGCCAGGTGTTGATGAGGAAGAAGAAGAAGAAGAAGAACTTGTGGAATAAAGAAAAAAAAAAGAGGAAATCTCTGGTTCTGCTTCATCTTTTAAGAAACTGTCTGTCTGATGATGCATCTGTAGCATCACTGGAGGAGGAACGTGATTGGCTGACCAACTTTAATCTGCATATTTCTGTGATTGTTTTCTTACTGTACAGTCGACACATTATTATGAGATTTAAGAAACATTTCATGCATCATATCTTTGAACATTTTGTTTCTGTTCATAATAATCTGATGGAACCTGCTGACTGTAATCTGGATTAATCTCCTCTGATCTCCCCATTAAAAGAGAAACTGCTCAGATTAACTTTCTGTTTCTGCTCCTGAGTCACATCAATAAAACAGCTGACCAAGCTTTAAGAGTAAAAAACAACAAGCAGCGACAGGAGGGAGATGACAGGAAGTGGCGTCAGCTGCAGGTTAAAGTCTGAACGTGTTTGTTTAACGCTGCAGGAGAAGAAGAAGGAGAGAGAGAGAGAGAGAGAGAGAGAGTCATTACAAACACAGCCAGGCCTTGAAGGAGGAAGCATGATGGGAAATCCCCTCCGGAGAAGGAAGGGCGGGGTCATGCCAGGCGGCGAGGGAGGGGGGAGGAAGGAGGAGGAGGGGGTGAGAGGGAGGAGGGAGGGGGGAGCGGCCGTCGGCAGGGACTCTGGGAAAGTTCAGTGTTTCCCAGAAAAGGTGAAGCTGCATCTGAACAACTGAACAACAGATTTCCAGAAGCTTCAGTGCAGAGCTGCAGGTTTTAATAAGCACTGATATGAAAACACTCTGGTATTAATAACAAGCGATCAGAACGCTGACAGACGGCAGCCGCTCTGCTCAGCGTTCTGCATCCGTGCAGGTTTGAACCTGTCGGTGCTTCCAGCTGCTGACAGATCAGATTTCTGCCACTTCATGTTTCTTCTTTGCATTGTTTCACATACTAAAGTCGAGAAGCAGCCGAGGCCTGAGCAGTTCTCCCTCCGCTCCTTCCTGCCGCTGCGTTCCTGTTCCAGCACAGTCCGATAAGACCAAAAAAAGCTCCTGCGACTCTGCCGGGATGAAAACAGCAACAATGAAACAGCGGCTTGTTCTGAGCGCAGCAGAACAGAAACTACAGCGCTGAACTCTCAGAGGAGGAAAACTGTGAACAGCCCAACACAAACACAGGCAGCAGGCCGCAGGCCCAGATAACAACTGAACGGAGCGCTGTTCACCGCGGCTGCACAGAGCAGCGAAGGAAAGCCAGAAACACTGAAGAGAAAACGTCCTGAAGGCTCGTTTCCATCCAGCAGCAGAAGAAGAAACAACCAGACGACGTCATTACAGAGAGCTCAAATGATTTCTGTTAGTTTGAGGAGTTCATGTGAGGAAGGTTTCAGCCTCCTGGTGAGTCATGATTCTGTGTTTTAATGCACAAACTGATATGCAAATAAAAAGCAGGAGGATGGATACAGAGAGCGGATCAGACAGGACGCCTCTGATCACAGCTTATCAGATCTGCCTCCACAGCAGCTCAGCGACAGACTCACTGATTCACTGATCAGAAAACCAGCAGCTGGAATCAAACCCTGAACATCAACTTTGTTTTCACTCACTGAGAATCTTCTTCTCTCATGAATGTTTGTGCAGACACACGTTCACAACTCTCATTTATTTCTGCTCGTCTGCAGAAACGCAGCGAGGCGCCGACTGCTGCTGCAACGACGTCATCCAGCCGGACGCCTCGCCAGCCGGCCGGCCAATCACACACACACATACAATCACACACACACACACACACATACAATCACACACACACATACAAGCACACACACACACACACATACTTGACGGATACAGTAACTTTATAACATGAACGTGTGTTTCTGCTGTTTAGTTGACGATCGCAGATAAAAAACAGTCGAAACTGTGAAAACTTCCCAGACAGAAAGGGAGCAGCTAACGCGGCTAAGCGCTAACATCAGCTGATATATCCTCGCCGGATGTTCAGACACGGGTCATGTGGTTCAGCAGGTGAGCTGATCACACCTGACTGACAGATTGAGGTCATGTGAACAGTCTTCGCTGCTGCTGGAAGAAAACCTGCAGAACCAGACGACTCTCAACCTGCTGAACCGTCACACCTGCTGCACGGCAACACATCGCCATGCCAATCAGCCAAGAAGGTCAAAGGTCATTCACCAGAAACAGCAGGGAGCGTTGCAGGATAACACAGCTGCATCTTTTTTCCTCGTTAATGTTTCCTAAACTGACCCACAGTCATCTGAACACATGTGGAACTCACCTCATAACCACAAGAACAATAAACAGGTTTAATTCAAACAACAAGCTGAAGATGAAGAACAGACGCTCTGTTGTACATTAAGATAAACATCTTTAGGAAAATGAATATGCTGGCAAACATCTGGAAATACACAATATTTCACAATAAATTCCTGATAATGACTCTAACATCGTCCTCCTTCTGGTGAACATCATGTTAAGACGCGTCAGGTCTTCTCTAGAATCGCTTTCATCTGTTTCTATGGAAGTCTGCTGCAGACGATAAGATGATTATACTGTTGTAATAACTTCTTACTCATCGACCTGCATCGACCCCCCGCTGGCTGAAACTGTTCCTCACTAACAAACCTGCTGGAAATAATTCTACACTGAAAAAACCCTGATTACTACCTTAAAAAGGAAAGTTCACCATGTTTCAAGTCTGTCTTAAACCAGCAGTCATGAAGCTAATATGAAGCTTCAGCGTCCAAATGAGTCAAATCCAGTAGATATCTTTCAACATTACAGTCTTTTTAGTGGCAAAGTCCCTCTTTTTGTTTCTATACTTCCACCTGCAGCTCAACAGGGAAACACAAAGAGGAGAATTTGATGCTAAAAAGACTGTAAATGTGTCAGATATCCACTTGATATGACTAAACTCAGACTGCTGAAGCTGAACAGAAGCTTCACACACACTTTAAATGTCTATCTGGACACACTGTGGATGAAGGAGATCTTTTAATATCCAGTATGAACAGGAGGAATGATTACAGCCAGGAAAACCTCTTTCACTGGGAACACTGGGAACACTGGGAGCATATGTTGATCCCACTCTGCTGAAGGCAACAACTACAGTTTGATTTAGAGGATCGTTCTTGTTTATTTCAACCTGACATGTTTCCCATGAGTGTGTGTGTGTTGTGGTTCTGTGAGTCAGACTTGCTTTACACTCTCAGCTCATTACAGACCTTCACAGAACCAAAGTACAAACAGAAACTGGCCGCCTGGAACAGACATTATGTCTGACTGGTTTCAGTTGAACACATTGAACAGATTTGCCATACTGGGTGGTTTTCCTACTGGGCTACTTTTGATTCAGTCTGGCAGGTAAATAGTGTTTAAAAAACGTCCTGTCCTCTAATCAGAGCAGCCCTGACACTCAGAGTCCAGTAACCTCACGCTGTGCTCATGTTATATCAGTTTACAGCTTGTATAATATTCACTTCCACAGAATCACAGCAGTGAAAAGACAAAACAATCATTTCTGCTGACTCAGCCTGCTGTTCTGGAAAAGAATCTGGAAACAGTGAAACAAAAAAAAAAGTCCTTGAAGGTCAGAAGAAATGTTAAAAATAAATAAATCAAGCCTGACATGAAAGAATTCAGCTGCATTAGTCTGTGAATAACGAGGGAGATGTCGCTTCATAATTTAAGGAGCAGATTGAGAGTGAGAGAGGAAATCCTCCCAGCAGCTGAGTCAGAGCAGCGCGTCACTGTGGTGAAAGTGTGGAGAGAAATAAAGACTTTCCCCTGAGTCATCACTCTGCTGCAGGAGTGGACGCAGGGACGGAGACGTGGAAAGAAGGAATAAACTACCAGGACACAGAGGAGATAATTACCCAGGATGGAGTGAACACGAACAGAGAGCTGAGTCCTCAGGATCAGGATGGGCTTCTTCCCTTTTCTGTGAAAACAAAAAACCAGACAGAGACAGTAAGAGACAGTCAGAGACAAACAGAGACAAACAGAGACAGTCAGAGACAAACACAGATAGTCAGAGACAAACACAGATAGTCAGAGACAGTAAGAGACAGTCAGAGACAAACACAGTCAGAGACAGTCAGAGACAGTCAGAGACAAACAAAGACAGTCGGAGACAGTCAGAGACAAACAAAGACAGTCAGAGACAGTCAGAGACAAACACAGTCAGAGACAGAGACAAAGACAGTCAGAGACAAACAAAGACAGTCAGAGACAGTAAGAGACAAACAAAGACAGTCAGAGACAGTAAGAGACAAACAAAGACAGTCAGAGACAAACAAAGACAGTCAGAGACAGTAAGAGACAAACAAAGACAGTCAGAGACAGTAAGAGACAAACAAAGACAGTCAGAGACAGTCAGAGACAAACAAAGACAGTCAGAGACAGTCAGAGACAAACAGAGACAAACAAAGACAGTCAGAGACAAACAAAGACAGTCAGAGACAAACAGAGACAGTCAGAGACAAACAAAGACAGTCAGAGACAGACAAAGACAGTCAGAGACAAACAGAGACAGTCAGAGACAAATAAAGACAGTCAGAGACAAACAGAGACAAACAAAGACAGTCAGAGACAGTCAGAGACAAATAAAGATAGTCAGACACAGTCAGAGACAATTAGAGACAGTCAGAGACAAACAGAGACAAACAAAGACAGTCAGAGACAGTCAGAGACAAATAAAGATAGTCAGACACAGTCAGAGACAAACAGAGACAAACAAAGACAGTCAGAGACAGTCAGAGACAATCAGAGACAGTCAGAGACAAACATAGACAGTCAGAGACAAACAAAGACAGTCAGAGACAGTCAGAGACAAACAAAGACAGTCAGAGACAAACAAAGACAAACAAAGACAGTCAGAGACAAACAAAGACAGTCAGAGACAAACAAAGACAGTCAGAGACAAACAGAGATAGTCAGAGACAATCAGAGACAAACAGAGATAGTCAGAGACAAACAGAGATAGTCAGAGACAAACAGAGACAGTCAGAGACAATTAGAGACAGTCAGAGACAATCAGAGACAGTCAGAGACAATTAGAGACAGTCAGAGACAATCAGAGACAAACAGAGACAGTCAGAGACAAACAGAGACAGTCAGAGACAATCAGGGACAATTAGAGACAGTAAGAGACAGTCAGAGACAATCAGAGACAGTCAGAGACAATTAGAGACAGTCAGAGACAATCAGAGACAAACAGAGACAGTCAGAGACAAACAAAGACAGTCAGAGACAGTCAGGGACAATTAGAGACAGTCAGAGACAAACAAAGACAGTCAGAGACAATCAGAGACAAACAGAGATAGTCAGAGACAAACAGAGATAGTCAGAGACAAACAGAGATAGTCAGAGACAGTCAGAGACAAACAGAGACAGTCAGAGACAATTAGAGACAGTCAGAGACAATCAGAGACAGTCAGAGACAATTAGAGACAGTCAGAGACAATCAGAGACAAACAGAGACAGTCAGAGACAAACAAAGACAGTCAGAGACAATTAGAGACAGTCAGAGACAATCAGAGACAGTCAGAGACAAACAAAGACAGTCAGAGACAGTCAGAGACAAACAAAGACAGTCAGAGACAATTAGAGACAGTCAGAGACAATCAGAGACAAACAGAGACAGTCAGAGACAAACAAAGACAGTCAGAGACAGTCAGGGACAATTAGAGACAGTCAGAGACAAACAAAGACAGTCAGAGACAGTCAGGGACAAATAAAGACAGTCAGAGACGGTCAGGGACAATTAGAGACAGTCAGAGACAAATAAAGACAGTCAGAGACAGTCAGAGACAGACAAAGATAGTCAGAGACAGTCAGAGATAATCAGAGCTGATGGGAAGTGTTCAGACGGTCTGAGAGCTGCAGGCAGAAATATCCAGCAAATCTCAGAGGAATAATTCAACCTTTATCTCTCCAGAGACAAAGTGACCAGTACAACCAGTCCAACCTCTCTGACCAGTACAACCAGTCCAACCTTACTGACCAGTACAACCAGTCCAACCTCTCTGACCAGTACAACCAGTCCAACCTCTCTGACCAGTACAACCAGTCCAACCTCACTGACCAGTACAACCAGTCCAACTTTACTGACCACTACACAGACTCAGTGTAGATTATGATGTCGTCTTAAAGGAACACTACGTCTCCTGAGTATCAAGCAGCCTTCCTGTCAGTCTGCATCTTCATCATCAGCTGCAGTCAGCAAAGATTCATCCAATCAGATCGCAGGAAGAAGGCGGGACAGCGATGTCAATAAATCTAACGAGTGTGAGAGCCGGCGGAGTGAAACGCAGCGGAAGAAAAGGTCACAGAAACACAGCGATGGTGAGGAAGAGTTCTGCTGCATGGAGACGGAGACAGAGGTGATGATGATGATGGTGGTTAAACAACGCCAACGATACTTAACGAGCAAACGTAACACCGCTAATTACAGTGAAGGAAGAGTTCTTTACTTCTTAATAAATAAGTAAAGAAGTAAAGAACTAAGAGTATTAAAGAGACTCTGATTCATTACCAACATCATTAACGATGTTCTTCTTGCTCCAACTTTACATGAAGGAGTCGTTCTGAGGTCGTTCTGAGGTCACAGCTGATCTACGACCTGAACTCCTGACGGTCTGATGTGGATCAGCTCAGACCTGCAGACACTCTCATGTCCTGGCTTCAGGCTGCAGCTGCTGCAGGTGAGCCAGGTAACAATTATTATTGAGTTTAGTGTTTGATGCAGCTGCATATGAGCAGTCTGTCTAACAATAAATACATACATAATGAAGCAGAGCGTCTTCTACCAGCAGCTCTTCAGATATTAAAGATCTGATTCCAGTTCTGATCAGAATCCTGCAGAACGCAACAGTTCTCCAATAATCATCTGAGTGATCAATATGTTCATAAACATGATGATCCAGCTGAGTACAGAGCTTCTGCAGATGTTTCAGTTCCAGCAGCAGCAGGTAGAGACGACTGCAGCTCCACTCAGCTGATCCCAGAACAGCCAGTTTCCATATAAACCAGCAGCAGCAGACTGTGGCCTGCTGGGATTAGAGCACGGAAAGATCGACTGCATGGAGGTATGGAAAGAATGAGAGAGAGAGAGAGAGAGAGAGGGAGAGAGAGAGAGAGAGAGAGAGAGAGAGAGAGAGAGAGAGAGAGAGAGAGAGAGAGAGAGAGACAGAGAGAGAGAGGGAGAGAGAGAGAGACAGAGAGACAGAGAGAGAGGGAGGGAAAAAGAGGACGGAGAAGCATAAAGAGAAACTAAGGAAAGAAAGAAGAAAAGTGCGTTTCTGTTTGTTTAAATCGCTAAAAAAGGAACCGTTCTGAGATTCTCAGTGACGTCATCGTACACACACACAGTTTCCAGGTCCTGTTTCAAATGACGTCTACGCTCTGTTTTTATACTTCGTCCTTCATTACAGCAGCCAGAGACTCAGCTGAGACACACACACACACACACACACACACACACACACACACACACACACACACTATAAACCCTGCTGGCATCGTTCTGACAGAACACAGCAAATAAATCTTCTCTAGTGTCTTTTTCCCATCATAAAGACAAAACTACAGCCAGCGTCCAAAATTAACTGGTGGACGCAGCTGCCAGAGGAAAATCCAGCAGCAGTGAATCCTTTACTGGACGCAGTGAGAAACCATCCTCTGCCTCACATACTCTGTACATCAGCTTCAGTGCATGTCATTGAGATCATGAGGTATTAATATCCATGAGGAGCACTGGCGTCTCCTCACACCGTCTCCAGTTATACAGTTATTATTAAGACGTGTGTAAAGACACATGCGTGTGCACGTGTCTGCGTGTTTAGTGACAAACATGAGTCATTTTCTCTGAACCAAACATTTACTCACCAAACAGAGAGATCTACCTGTGACTGCTGTTCAGAGACTGATTCAGACTGTAACTGCAGGTCTGAGTCCTGAACAGACCTGATCCTGAACAGACCTGATCCTGAACAGACCTGATCCTGAACAGACCTGATCCTGAACAGACCTGATCCTGAACAGACCTGATCCTGAACAGGGACGCTACTGAGCATGTGCAGTAACGCCGTTCTGTTCACAGCTTCACGTCAGAACTGATTTCACTGTGTAATAACTTCCTGTTTCTGGGTATTATTATAATTATTACTATTATAATAATAAATGTTCTTTGTTATAGTTTCTAAATAAATCTGTTGTTCTCTTCAGACTTTGTGTTTGTGAGCAGTGATGTTTGGACTTTTACTTATTTAAGAGAAAACAGGTGAAGCTGCACATTTTCATTCACATCATGTCAGAAAAACAATATATGAATATAATAAACATGTATTTATGCTAAAGAGGGAAAAACAGTTAGGAAATAAAACTAAACTGAAACTCACTGTACTATTTACTGACTGCAGCATCCTGTCTGCTAAAACAGTGACTGTTATTAATAATAATAATAATAATAATCAGTGTGCAGTTGTTTAATCTAATAAACTTAACTGCATCCTCATCAGCTGGCTTTGTAATCAGCAGCTCAACAGGTGAAGCTCAGACTGTCTGACCAATGAGGACGGACCACACACTAATCAATCAGGAGATCAATCACATCGATCTGCTGCAGCTGTTTTCATACTTTTTATCATTAAAACCATGAAAATGTGTCAGAGGTTAAATTAACTGATCTGCTGCTCTTCTCTCTGCTCTGCAGGACAAGACTGATGGATTCTGGGAGGAGAAACACGACAGGTGAGACAGGTCAGAGGTCAGAGGTCAGAGGAGAGACAGGTGAGAGGTCAGAGGTCAGAGGTCAGAGAGGTGTTCTTACGTCACGTCTTCATAGAAGCTCTCCAGCTCGTCTCGCTGCTCCAGCAGAGTGGAGTCCAGGTCCAGATAGTTTCCATTAGGAGACAACTGAAGGGTGCACTCCTCCAACTGACACACACACACACACAGAGACACACACACACAGACACAGACACAGACACAGACACAGACACACACACACACACACACACACACACACACACAAATAAACACTTTATTATAATAAACAACATCAACACCTGCTGCACTGTGTGTGTGTGTGTTAGTGCGTGTGTGTGTGTGACTGTGTGTGTGTGTGTGTGTGTGTGTATGTGTTAGTGAGTGTGTGTTCAGTAATAACTGAGACATCAGATCACTCCTCAGTGAAGGTGAAAGTGATCTAACAGTGTAAACAGAGCAGCTGCAGCAGCTGAACCGGTTCTACTGATGATGGTTTATTTATTATTATTTATGAGTCATCATGAAGCACAAACATCATCCATGAATAGAAGATAACAGAGCATCCTGCAGCCTTCATCCTCCTCATCCTCCTCATTTCATAGCTCTGCATTTATTTAACAGGTTTAGTTGCTTTTCATATGAAGATCTGCAGTTTTACTGTTTTTAATAAGATAAATAATAATTAATAAAGTCAGATAATTATTCATTTTTAGTAAAAACTTTGTTTTATTTTGAATCTTATTTCATTTTATTCCTACGTTGATCTGCTGTTTCATGTCTATGACTTATTATTATTATTATTATTATTATTATTATTATTATTATGATGCGTCACTCGTCTTCCTCTGATCAGGTTGTAATCTTTTCTGGTTTGTGTTTGATTGTTTTGTGTGTTTGTTGTTGTTTTAGTGTTTTAACACTGATGTCAGCTGATTGATTGATTGATTGATTGATTGATTGATTGATTGTTTATTCTACTTCTGTACTTTTACTTTTATTGTTATTTTATTGTGAAAGCAGGACTTGAAGTGGCGTAGTGTTATTTAAATAAAGTAGTTCCTCCTCTGCTTCATTCATCTCCTGCTGAACGAGGAGGAGTCGTTAACCAATCAGCTTCTGTTTAACAGATCATGAATCAAACCGTCAGTGACTCTCAGCGTCTCCTCCTCCTCCTCCCTCCTCCTCCTCCTCCTCCTCCTCCTCCTCCTCCTCCTCCTCCTCCTCAGCAGCAGCAGATGTGTTCAGCTCTCAATGTTTTCAGTCTATTTATAGGCGTGCTGCTGCTGCTGGCCGGCGTGGCGTGCCGTAGCCGTGCGCGGTGAGTCATGGTCAGGTATGAAGCTGGTCTGATGCTGATAACGAGCAGCGACGTACCAGCTGAGTCACATTCTTCTTCTACAGCAGCACGCCTCCTGCCTGCCGCAGCCGCTCGGTTCCTCTGCAGGACTTTAAAACGGAGGGAGGAACCTCTGACCTCACCGTCACAGCTGGGAGCGGCCAGGTGCGCTCTGTGCACCTGGCCGCTCCCAGCTGTGACGCAGCGCCTGCGCTGACGTCATGCAGCTGATGAGTCCGGCTGCAGCTTTCTGACAGCCAGATGTTTTTGTTCCAGCTGTTTGATGTGAGGTGAACAGCAGACACAGTAACCCATCAGGAATGCATCTGATTGGCCGGTTCAGTGACCCCGTGCTGTTCTGCAGCCTGAAACAGATCAAGTGGACGTCCTCTGAACCGTCTGTCTGTCTGTCGCACAAAATGTTCTGTTTTATTTTGAGCGGACGAGCTCGCTGAGCGACAGACGGACAACAACAGCAAACAGGATTCCTCTCAACTCCATCTGGAACGTCACAAACTGAAACCACAGCAGCAGGATCTCACTGCTCCTCTCTCTCTCTCTCCGTACATGTCGGAGCTGAATCACATCGGAAACAGCGTGAAACAACACATGGAAACCCCTTAGCAACCACCTTAGCAACCACCATAGCAACCGAGGCTGCAGGTCATGCGACAAGCTGACATCATCTCGTCAGGAAAGTAATAAAACATCTCAAACAAAGTGTTGGAGAGCAGCTGAATCCCACATCGGAGCTGATCCCAGCGCCGCGGTTTCCAGCCGGTACCCTTCCTCGTGTGTCATGTGACTACAGCGTTTGGCGAGACGTCCAAAAAGTCATCAAACATCTGGAAGAACTCGACCCACAAAGAGCCGAGAGCCAGAGAGAGAGAGAGCAGAGAGAGAGAGCAGAGAGAGGAACTGGCACCTGGAAGACCTGAATAGTTTCTTAGTGTGTGAACACGATGCCACGCATTACATCTCTGCAGGACTCATCATCATCATCATCATCATCATCATCATCATCATCATCAGACTCTGAGCTGCCATCCTCGCTGCCTGCAGCACATTATGATCCTATTTAAAGCTCAGGCTGGTTTTTCTGCTGCTGCTGCTCCACATAGGAGGAAGGAAGAGCCAGTTTGAGCTCTTATCAACACTCTGCTGTTAGTATTACATCCGTCCATCCATCCAGCTTATCTCCTGTTTACAGGTCCCACCCTGTTCCTCCACAATCACTCAGCTCGACCCAAAACACCAGCAGTCCACAGGAGGAGCAGCAGGAGGAGGAGGAGGATCAGTCCTATCACCTCCTTAAATCTCAGCCTGACGGTCGAGCCCCCAGAGCATGATGGGAGCAATTAGGGGGTCAGCGGAGGAATGTAATCTGGTGGGAGCGGCGCTCTCTCCCTGGTCTTTATCTGATCCTGCAGATCCTCGGAGGGGGGGGGGGGGCTCCGAACGCCTCGCTGCAAACTTCCAACCGCAGAGAGAGAGAGAGAGAGAGAGAGAGAGAGAGACAGAGAGAGAGAGAGAAGCGGCGTTCTGGCAGGAATGATGAGCGCCGTAACAAGCTGCAGCTCTTTGATAAGAAGGATGGAATATGTTGAAATAAAGATGATCCTTCCTTTAATAAAGAGGCTGAGGAGGAAAAGAGCAAACTGCCTGCTGGAACACAAACAGCCTCTTTATCTGCAGCCGTGTACTTTAGCCTCGCCGATAACTGTGGAATGATGAAAAATGACTAACTGATATGCGACTGCGAGGTGACTTCATGCCGAGTTACACTCTGAAGCATGGACACACGGCGCTGCCTTCACTTCCTGTTTGGAAAACTGGGCTCCCCGCACGACCAAACAAAACAGGACAAAAACAGAGGCATCATTAGTCAGACGGACGGCCGACAGGAAGCCGGAGCGGGACTGTTCTGCAGTTTGATGAATCACTCCTGATGTGCAGCCGCTCCTCGCTCTGTGGCTGCAGCTCCAAACAGCTCACAGACTGTTTAATGAGGTTTTTTGGCCACTTAGAGACGAAACAAGCTGTAAACAACAACAACAACAACAACATCTGACATTTTAGCAGCTTATGAAGTAGTTAGCGAGCATGATCGTCCCGTGTTTAGTGTCAATAATTGTGGAGTTCTTCAGAGCTCTGTTCTTGGTTCTTTATATTTGCAGCTCACATGCTAACATGCAACACAGCAGGTTCATAGTTCCTTCAGAAACATCATCCCGCCTGTTAAAAACATGAATAATCAGAGTGTTTTCTGATCCGACACCTCTGTGGTTCGGGTTTGGTCGAGTTCAGGCAACAACAAGGACTCAGTTAAAGCTTTCTTAATGTTTTTGGAGACTTGTGAGGCAACGCAACGAGCTAAAAATACATCTGACATCACCTGAAAGCCCCTCCAGCTGCTCAGGCTAAAAATACAGACGTCTAATAAAGCTGCTGTTTTTATTGCTGATTAGAAAACTCCACCAATAAACCAATAAACACAACATGACGCATCAGCGTATACAGTAGCTAACATGATCATCAATAATCAATGTCAATCATTACTAAAGGAGTTCCTCAGGGTTCTACTCTTGATCCTTTATATTTCCAGTTCATGTCACACATTATAAAAATGATTCATGTGAGCATTTCCTCTGTCTTAACTCGGTTAAAGCTGCATTAACTGTTGTTTTCAGCCACACAGAGGAAACGTAACGGTCTGTGAACACAACACCTGACATCTGGAGTCGATGCTAACATGTTAGCCAACAGCTGCTCTACTCTCACATCCCTCCTCTCTGCTGGAGGCCGGCGGGTTCAGACCGGGAATAAAATAAGATGATCGCTCTCTGTTTTTAACGGGAGTCTAACGGTGTTACAGGAAACTGTGCAGCAGTCTTTCAAAATAAAAACATTAATTTAAGTTTTATCAGAGTTAGTTTGGTGAATCAGAGAATAACCACAGAGTCCAGTTTGTTTTTGTCTTGTTCAGTTAAAATCAGTGAAGCAGCATCAGCATCATTTACTGATCAATAAACTGGATTATTGGAAGAGTGTCTTCACAGCTGGAAAACCTCACCAGGGAAATTATTTTAAAAAATTACTGAACATATTTCTGAGCTGCTGCTGCGTTCTGATAAGAGAGAAGAAGAAGTGTTCAGTTTTAAATCATCACATCTCTGAACAGACTACCAGAAAACTGGACGTCTGCTGCGACTCACTTATCTTCAAACCTGTCTGAGTTTGAATCCTGCACGGCACCCAGGCGGCACTTTATCTGCTTTTTAAGCTCATTTTAATCTCCTCTTTTATTCTTTTCAAAACAAAACGTCTTTTCATATTGCTCTGAGTTTCTTTTTTTTTTTATCTTGTCTTCTATTTATTTATTTATATTTTAATTTCTTAAAGCTTTGTTGAACTTTTTAAAGCACTTGAGTGGATTTCAGATTTCAGGCACTGCGTTTAAAAACGTGCAGTTTTACTGTGGAACAGAGCGAGGCCAGCAGCAGCTTCCTGCCAGCTACAGTCTGATCAATAGTTTCATCACTTGTGGGATAAAAGCTGCTTCCATTAAACTTGTTTTCAGTGGCTGCTGATTAGTTAAGTACTAAACTTCCTCCACATTCTGGAGCAACAAGTCGCCTTTTAACCACTTTGAAATGTTCTGTGTCTGATAAACTAAATTTTATAAAAGCAGTCACATGACTGCAGACACCTGAGAGACTGTACAGGTGAGTTTAATCAGTCACTGCAGACATTTAACACGACTTTAAAGTGCTTTAAAGTCCTGTTTGCTGTCAGTAAGAGTCGTTTTCTATCAGCTGTTACAGAGTATTTGGTGACCCAGCAGATCAGATCCTTTACTAAATAAAAGTATCAGCACTACGATGTTAAAATACTTTATTACCAGTAAAAACATCCAGACAGTAAAAACTTATTTACTTTACAGCTTTGAGTCCTTTGGCTCCAGTGTGGTTTTAAAGCAGTGTGTGAGTGTCTGTGAGTGTCTGTGAGTGTCTGTGAGTGTCTGTGAGCGTCTGTGGGTGTCCGTGCTGCAGCTCTCACCTGCGGACAGTCACTGACTCACCTTCAGAGGCGCCTCCAGCAGCTTGTGTATCCCGGAGATCTGCTCGCTGAGCGGCAGGTTCTCCTCCAGGCTGACCGTCGGAGGTCTCCGAGGTTCGGGGAAGTTGGTGCAGATGAAGGGGTCCGAGTCCTCCAGGTACTGGACCCGGCAGGTGACGGAGGCCATGGCCGACGGACCGCCACCGGATAGCGGATAGAAGCGTCTGTGCTGCTCGGTGTCGAGCAGCGCTCTGACTGAAGAGACGCTGCTGCGGCTCGCTGTACCGGAGACCGAGCACCGGACTGGCAGTGCCTGCGGTACTTTCAAAATAAAAGACATGTTTAAACTTTTTTTTTTTTTTTTTTTTTTTTTTTTAACATATTTTTATTGAACTTTTTTGCAAAGCAGATATGACAAGAACAATAAAAGGACATGACACTAGCACCAGTGCCCAAAATACAGGCAAGACCCAGCACAGAGGCAGGAAATACAGAACACAAAAGATACTAATAAACTGACAAATACAAATAAAAGTCAAGTTAAAAATAAATTAATACATTAAACACACACACACACACATGAATTAGGAGTTTCGGGGGTTTAAGTCCAACAAGGACAGTATAATACATACTGCATATCAATATCACATTAAACTGTGGCCCTGCAGCCTGTCCAGGTCTGTGACCTCTGACCTCATGCAGAGGCTCTCAGGTCATCAGGAAACGGATCCCAGATCTGTAGAAGAAGAAGATTTATCCTCCAGTACTGTAGAAAAAGCTTCAGACGGGAGGATTGTCATCTCAGACTGCTGCCTGTGGTTCAGACTGATCAGTGATCAATAAGGTCAGGATGGATCAGCAGGTCACTGTCCTGACTGATGATATATAAGTTCTTCTGGTGACACTTTTCAAATTATTTTTACAAACATTTAATGATTCTGTAATTTGTTGTTTATTAACTCTGCTAACTGTGCTGTCCAGATTTTGAATCTCAGTGAGACTTTTCCTGCTTAAATAAAATAAAATAAAAGCTGATAAAATAAAAGCTGTGTGGTTTTTTAGAATCTCTCTCCTCTGGACCAACACTGAAAACATGTACAGTCGTCATCAGCAGGAGACAAAGAACTTTTCATCCCATTTGATTTCTGCCATGAATTACGCACAGGAGAGAACACCTGTCCAGACCTGGACCAGACCCCCTCACTGTAGGAGTCCAGACCTGGACCAGAACCCCTCACTGTAGGAGTCCAGCATCCAGACCTGGACCAGACCCCCTCACTGTAGGAGTCCAGACCTGGACCAGACCCCCTCACTGTAGGAGTCCAGCATCAGACCTGGACCAGTTTGTCCTTTACTTTGTCACCTGTCTGTTTAAACATAAACACATTCACACACATTCTTTCTGCAGCTAAAACATAAAGATCACAGTTTAATCTTCAGTGAAAATGTTGAACAACAAGACACAATCATATCATTTTACTTAAAAGTATTAGGTTTTGCCTTTGTTAAATTGATGGCATTAATAAAGTTCAAAATTATCTCAAATTTGTTTGATTTTGTGTAATTTATATATCAGTATTTAATAGTTTAACACTTTTTACCATAGAGAGTTCATTTGACCCCTACCTTGGGGACTAATTGTTCTAAAACCATAATAATTAAACTTGTTTTAATCTCCATGGATACACAACAACCTGAGCTATATATAGTAACTATTATTTGAAATAAATACATTTTGCAGTAAAATCATCAAATATAAAAAGTGGCTCATGTTCTCCTCGTATGATGTTTGTCAGTTTAAAAGATAATTTTACAAATCAAGAAAGTCTCAGTTTGTCATAAAACTGTTGAAGACTGCACATCTAAAGATGAATCATAACTTCATCTCTCCACCAGCTGCTCAGCTGAAGCTAACGTTAACTCACTGCTAGCATTAGCTAACGTTAGCTAACTTACAGCTATCAAAATCAATGAACATTAAACTTATTGAAATATTAACAGATCAATAATTTCCTAAATGATCAGCAGCGCACTGATTAGAGGAAAACATGATCGACTGTTTGTAGAAGTTAAAACATCGTCTGTGATTTTAAACTTTTCTGCTTCAGTTTCAGTTTTAAGATGTTTGTTGCTGCTTATGAAGAACTAATAAGATTTTCCCCTTTTATTTTAATATCAGAGCTGAAAGCTGTGAACCAGGACTGTGAAGGGGATTCTGTAAGGAGATAGATGTTATTTATATGTATATATAAATAAAAAATAAATTCATATGTTTTCAGTGTCTATATTATACAGACACATAAACATGAAGGAAATACTGAACAATCTCAAACTGTTCAAGTATGGAGGACGAAAAAATGACAGATATATATATATACGTTGAAATAAATAATTAAATATTTGTATATTTGTATATATTGTATATTTTGGTAATGAAAAAAAACATAATTACATTTTTAAAAATTTATTTTCTTTATTTTCGATTTTATTTGCTGCGTTTCTATTTTTATTTATTCATTCATTCGTTTTTGAGGCTCCGCGACTAAAGCTCGTACCTTTATTTTGAAGACACATCCGGTGGTTTGGTGAGCGCTGACTTGTTTTCGAAGGCTTGCCCAAAGTGACGTCATGTGACTCCAGTTCGGAAACCCAGAGCAGGACCGTGACGTCATAAACTGGTTATGTGGAAACGGCGTTGTGAAGCTGCTCAGAGGTCAGTCCACTGATCTGAAGAAGAAGAAGAAGAAGAAGAAGAAGAAGAAGAAGAAGAAGAAGAAGAAGAAGAAGAAGAAACCTGACTGGCAACATGTCAGCTGAGTGTGTTTAGTTTGTTACTGTTGTTGATGTTCAGCAGTTCATTCAATAGAAAATCTGCTTTATTGTGACTGTAAAGTTCAGAGCAGCTTGTTGGAGAACAGCGACCTCTGATGGCTGAAAGACGTCACTGCTATCTGTTCATCATAAAATAATCTGCCAGTTCCCAGTGCTCCCAGTGTTCCCAGTGTTCCCAGTGTTCCCAGTGAAAGAGGTTTTCCTGGCTGTAATCATTCCTCCTGTTCATACTGGATATTAAAAGATCTCCTTCATCCACAGTGTGTCCAGATAGACATTTAAAGTGTGTGTGAAGCTTCTGTTCAGCTTCAGCAGTGTGAGTTAGTCATATCAAGTGGATATCTGACACATTTACAGTCTTTTTAGCATCAAATTCTCCTCTTTGTGTTTCCCTGTTGAGCTGCAGGTGGAAGTATAGAAACAAAAAGAGGGACTTTGCCACTAAAAAGACTGAAACGTTGAAAGATATCTACTGGATTTGACTCATTTGGACGCTGAAGCTTCATATTAGATGATTACAGCCTTAATGTTCAACTAGCTTCATGACTGCTGGTTTAAGACAGACTTGAAACATGGTGAACTTTCCTTTTTAAGGTAGTAATCAGGGTTTTATTTATTCCTCAGTTTCAGCCAGCGGGGGGTCGATGCAGGTCGATGAGTAAGAAGTTATTACAACAGTATAATCATCTTATCGTCTGCAGCAGACTTCCATAGAAACAGATGAAAGCGATTCCAGAGAAGATGTGACGATGTTAGAGTCATTATCAGGAATTTATTGTGAAATATTGTGTATTTCCAGATGTTTACCAGCATATTCAGTTTCCTGAAGACGTTTATCTTCATGTAGAACAGAGCGTCTGTTCTTCGTTCGCACATTTCCAGAAACTAGAAGATGTCACTTGTCAAATGAAGCCTAACACATGCATCATGGTCTTACAGTCCGTCTGTTATAAGCGAAAATTCTCTAAAAAGTGTGGATGTTAAGGGGTTAACTCTTCACCTGATCAGTTTATGATGTTGTTCATGGTTTCACTGTAATCCTCGGTCATCAGAACATGGAGGTAGACGTCACTGTTTCTGTGCTATCATGTTTGCTTCAGATGATTTGATGCAATATACATAACTAGATTATGGCAGAAAGTAAATTGGTTGCCATGGCCACCACAAGGTGTTTTTGCGATGGCTCCAGTTCTGAAAATGTTCAGGACCCCAAACTGTACAAGTGTGCCAAGTTTCATGCTTTTATGAAAGAGTGAACATAATTTTCAGTCATCAGCTGGACCATAAATATTCATGTCAGCAGCAGGAGATGAAGGATGTTTAGTTTGGAGGTGATTCTGTTCTCAGACTCACAAACATTACAGTTTTTATTTTAATCAAACATCAAACATCAAACATCACGTCTTTCTGTTCCTGCAGCTCCAGAAACTCTGAACCATCAGCTGATTTTTAAAACTCATGTTCAGGATGTTTCGTCTGTTTTTATCATTTTTACTATTTTGTTTTAGATGTTTTTTTTTTTTTTATTTCTGCGTGGTGCCAAACATCTGCTCCTTCACCAGAGGGGATTACAAGACATCTTCCAAAACATCTTCCAGTAACACACGAACAGAAGCACCAAACCAAACGACAACATAAACACAAACTAAATATTAAAATGCTGTTACAGCAGCAACACACCTGGGGGCTGTTGCACAAAACCTAGATCGGGGATTAAGCCAGGATTTTTCAGTTATCCCGGCTGAATTTAGCCGTGACTCTGTTGCACAAAAGCAGAGGCACATAAATTACCATGGAGATTTATTCTGTGAAGCCAGCCTGCTCCAGACCAGGCTAACAGCTAGCCTGCTCCAGACCAGGCTAACAGCCAGGCTAACAGCTAGCCTGCTCCAGACCAGGCTAACAGCCAGGCTAACAGCTAGCCTGCTCCAGACCAGGCTAACAGCCAGGCTAACAGCTAGCCTGCTCCAGACCAGGCTAACAGCCGGGCTAACAGCCAGCCTGCTCCAGACCAGGCTAACAGCTAGCCTGCTCCAGACCAGGCTAACAGCCAGGCTAACAGCTAGCCTGCTCCAGACCAGGCTAACAGCCAGGCTAACAGCTAGCCTGCTCCAGACCAGGCTAACAGCCAGGCTTGATTAATCCTGTTGCTATCTGACCAATCAACTGTCACTCCAATCAGAAGTAAATGTGATTTACTGTTATTCCAAGTTCTTCTATGTATGTTTTTTAATTTTTATTGGCCTGCTTTAAAATACCACAGTTAAGTAGGTCCACTGTTATTATTTAAATTGTGACCATTATCACTTTTATTCATGTGATGGTCATTATTACTGTTAGACTTTCTGAGGTTTGAGGAATACGTATATTACTGCACACTTGAGATGATTAGAAATGCTGATGAAGCCTTTCTCTTAATAATAAAGGATAGTGTCACTATCTGTCTTCCCTGTGTACATGCATGTTATTTGGCATTGGTAGCACACAGTTATAGTGTGTTCTGAACATTCATGACACTGGCAGGACACCACAATGTGTTTTGACCTTTTTTATTTTGCTGTCATGACTTGTCAGCTTGGATCTTGAGGGGGAGAGAATAACAATGATTAATAGATTGTGTTACAGTCATGCTTATTTATTTGCAGGAACAGTTTCCTCAGTGTCTTTCATTTGATTTCCATGTCAGGGTCCATATCCTGCAGTTTTTTCTTGTGGACATCTGCCAGCTCCATTTGTCTCTGTAGACGGGGTTGACAGTGAGTGAGAGACGGTTGTAGTGCATATTCGTGCATTGTGGTTGGTGATTAGTCTTCATGGTGAATTTCCTGAGTAACATTAACTTCCACTCATCACTTTTAAGTGTACAACTGTTAATTTATGAAAATGAAAACTCCTTGAATTGTAATTATGATTTTTCAGTGGCGTGTTGGTTAATAAGTGTATATTATTGAATACTTTATACTTCTTTACTTATTTTTTTGTCGCTCACTAAATCTGTGATCGACCCTGTGGTCTGTTTAAGAAAGCCGTGAATGCGCACTTATCCGAATTACTTACACCTGGTTTGGCAAATGTGCAACAGATTAAGCCTGGATAAACTGATTAGACTAGCTCAAGCCTCACCTTTTCAATTATCCTGGATTTCTGAATTCTGCTTTTGTGCAACAGTCCTCAGATTATTTTATTAATCTGTTACTGAGAGTCAGTGTTTCACACAACAAGCTTTAAATAAAACTAACAGAGTTACTGATTCTAAACGATGTAAATATGACATTCAAAAGATACACAAGGAGATTATAGAGTAGATTATAGAGAGTATAGAGTGTAGAGTAGATTATAGAGAGTATAGAGTGTAGAGTAGATTATAGAGTAGATTATAGAGATTATAGAGTATATTATAGAGTAGATTATAGAGTAGATCATAGAGTAGATTATCGAGATTATATAGTAGATTATAGAGAGTATGGATATTATAAAGTAGATTATAGAGATTATAGAGTAGATTATAGAGAGTGTAGAGTAGAGTATAGAGTAGAGTATAGAGAATATAGAATAGAGTATAGAGATTATAGAGTAGATTATAACAAGCTTGTTTTGGGTGAAGTAAACAACATGATAACTGGGTCAGAACATGAACTCAGTGAGTCGCTGCTGTAACTTTAATCTGTGAATTATTGTGTGAAATGTTTCACTTTTTAATGTTTTTAATTAATTTATTGTTGAGAATCTTTTTTTAATCAGTTTTCCAATAAATAAACATTTTTCTCTGGTAGATGTTTAACTGTCTGAGACGCCTTCACTTGTTCATCCTGGGGCCCCTGAAGGCCCCCGGCTCTACTCCCTCTGCACCAGGGACTGCCAGGGGCCACAAACACAGGGGCCCCGACCACAGGGGCCACAAACACAGGGGCCCCAAACACAGGGGCCACAAACACAGGGGCCCCGACCACAGGGGCCACAAACACAGGGGCCCCAAACACAGGGGCCACGACCACAGGGGCCCCAAACACAGGGGCCTCGACCACAGGAGCCACAAACACAGGGGCCCCAATAACGGGGGTATTATACTGGTGTTATACTGGTATTATACTGGTGGTTATACTGGTGTTATACTGGTGGTTATACTGGTGGTTATACTGGTGTTATACTGGTGGTTATACTGGTGGTTATACTGGTATTATACTGGTGTTATACTGGTGTCCTATACTGGTATTATACTGGTATTATACTGGTGTTATACTGGTGTTATACTGGTGTTTATACTGGTGTCCTGGTCTGGTCTGAGGTCAAACACCAGAAGACTGAATGAATAGATGAATAGACGCTGCACAGATGTTATTTAATGATAATATCTTATAAAACTTTACCTCAGTGTCCCTCCGTCACCTTTCTGTCTGTGTCCTTTTCTTCATTTCTGCTTTTATTACTTATTTATTTTATCTCTCATCTTAGTTTTATTAGTTCATTCCTTTCTTATATTATAATATTGTTTCATGGACTGAGATAGAACAGAAAACATTCCTAAAAACAACTTTCAACCAAAGTTAGTTTTTTTTTTAAAGTCACAGATATACAGGGAATAAAAGTAAATAAACAACAGATTATATCTCTCAGCCTTTATATGATGAAGTTAAATATTATAAAGATTGCTGACGTCACTGCAGCTTAAATAAAGCTCAAGCTGCCGTATGTTTAACCCAGACACCAATATCTAATAATATCTAATAATATCTAATAGAACTAAAGTTTCTTCTTCTTCTTCTTTCCTTTGGTTGCAGTTCGTGTTGCGTCCAGCAGGTGGCGGAGTTCCTCCACCGTCTGAGTCTGGACGGCTTACAGCTGGATTGCATAAGAAGAGAAGCCGAGTGATGAAACACGCTGAAACACACACACATTACACACACTACACACTACACACACACACACACACACACACACACACACACACACACACACACACACACGGATGTCCATGGAGGGTTGAACTGGGAGAAACTGGACTTGCTTGTTTCTGATCCAGGAGGCTTCAGTTCTTCTTCGAGTGTCCAGTTTCCTTCGATTCATCCGTCCTCAGATGACTGAGACTCAGCCCGCACCGATCACACCGATCAGTATTGATTATTTCCTCTGAGCTGTCGATCAATCCTCTGCTCGTCCTTCAGCACTGAATGATGATGATGATCAGGTGTTCAAGGTTCAAGGTTCAAGGTTGAAGGACGTGTTGCCATTCTCTCTGCATACAAACACAAGAACAGATAAAAAGTAATCAGACTACGAGTGAAAACAACAATAAACAGTTTGTTAAATGAATCTGAGCACCAGAGAACTTCTCCCCTGACCTCTGACCTCTGACCTCTGAGGTGAAAACTGGACCTGTTTGTTTGTTGTTTTGGCTTCGACGAGCCGCTCGATGATTCATGACACTTCAGTGATGCTGCTACGAGCCACAGTTGCCATGGTTACTGGCTCTGACTCCCCTCTCGTGAACGTTTGCAGCTGTCTCGGTTGGCCGGCTGCTCTCCTCTCAGCTCTCTCGCCCTCGCTCTCTCTCTCTCTCTCTCTGAGCTCCACCCGGCTGGCCTGTAAACACCAGTTTGACCACAGCTCTCTCTGTACTGGTGAGAACACACGTTCACACAGGAGACACTCTGAAGCCCGCTGGATGAAGACGAGTCTTCTCCCCGCCGAGAGGCCTGGGATTTATTACTCAGCCTTTCCTGACACGCTCACATCTCCTCTCTTAACGCTCATGCATGTTTCTGTTTCTCAGGTCCCGTCTACCTGCTGCACACCAGCGGGAGGAAGAGGAGGAAGAGGAGGAGGATGAAGGCGGTAAGGAGAGGAGACGCTGAGGTGAGGAAGGAAAGAAGGGAACATTATATTATTCAAGCTGAAGCTGTTACCCCCTCACTTCCTGTGTGTTGTGAGTGGCAGTATGAAGCTGTTGCAGGTTGTAGATTTTTCCCTCCACGTGTCACCTGTTGAGGTAACGCCACACACCTCACTTCCTGTCCGTGTGGCTGTTTCCTGCCCTGGTGACTCTGCAGTCTCTGTGACCTTCGTCCTACATCGTCCTACATTGTCCTACATATCTTATCGCTCCTAAAACTCAATCTTATCAGTCTTATCAGTCTTATGCTGTTTGGTCCGGGCACGTGTCCAGGTGTGTCATCAGGGAGGGGAGGGGGGAGGGGGAGGAGGGGGGCGGGGCTACCTGGTTGGACAGAAACATTTTCTAATCAGATTCATCCTGTCCACAGCGTTCCATGTTTGTTTGTTGGTTGTCCTCTGAGTTTGACCTGCTGACATCATCAGCGAGGCTTCTGGCAGCAGACCGTCAGATGTTGGACGGCGACGCGTTCTTAAATGCACCATGAAGAAGAGTTTCTAAACTGCTCCTGCTTGCAAAAGAACCATCAAATGATGAATGAATGATGATGAAACTTGGCCAGAAAAGAAACTACGTCTACACTTTATCCGCCTGCTTTTGCTTTTTTTTTTCCAATAAATGCTCTTTTCATGTTAAAGGACCAGTTCCCAGTGTTCCCAGTGTCCCCAGTGTGTTAAACCAGCAGTCAGATACCCATATGAGCAGTGAAAGAGGATATAATGATTCCTCCTGTTCACACTGGATGTTAACAGATCTCCTTCAAACCCTTAAAAGTGGACGTGAAGCTCATGAGGCTTCAGCAGAGGCAGTGTTTCCCTGTTGAGCTGCAGGTGGAAGTATAGAAACAAAAAGAGGGACTTTGCCACTAAAAAGACTGTAACGTTGAAAGATATCTACTGGATTTGACTCATTTGGACGCTGAAGCTTCACATTAGCTTCACATCAGCTTTTAAACGGCCAGTGTGAACAGGAGGGATGATTACAGAAAGAAAAACAGGTTCCACTGTTGGTTTAAGACAGAATTGAAAAATTGTGACCCGTCCTTTTAAAATGATTTATGTCCACACTGCTCCTCCTTTCAGTCAGCAAAAACACCGAAGCCGCATCAACAGCCAACATCTGGAGGACAGACAGACAGCCGGCTGACAAATCTTTATCTTACGGCCCTCATCAGTGGCTCCTGGGGGAGTTTGCAACAGTCGCAAACACAAAGATGTTGAGTTTACTATCACAGAAAACTGGAAAACCAGCAAACATCCACATGTGAGGAGCTGCTGCCAGAGTAGATTTGGTGTTTCTGCTTAAAAAAAACGACTTAAAACAACCAATCAGTCATCAAAGCCAATTAATTTTCTTCCAATCGACTAATGAGCTCATGCTTTCAGCCGCAGAGCGCTCAGGATTCATAACATGACACCGTGACTTAATTACAGACCATAAACTCCACTTGTTAATCAGCTCGTTCTCAAGCTGCTGCTCAGCTGATAAACTCCTCGTTTTATCACAGTGACGTCCGACAAATCATCATAAACGAGGTTAACGACAGACGGCAGCTCCGCGTGTGTTCCCCTCCGTCAACATTTCAAATGACTGATGGCAGATAAGACCAGAGGCGACAGACGTGGAGTCCTGCTCATGACATCATTTACACAAGCATCCCCTCTGAAACACAGAGGAACACAGAGGAACACAGAGGAGCCGGCCTGTTTCATGATTTACACACTGTGGAGGATGAAAACTGAGAGAGAAAGATGCGTCTCACAGATTTATGTCGTGAGGACGAACTCTAAAACTAAAAAGAAGTTTTGGCTGTGACGGTTTTTCAGTCGGCGGCGCCAAACCACCTGCTGCCTGGACATCACAGCGGAGAGCATGTCTATGACTTTACAGGAGAAATATTTCACCCACATGTTTATGACATATTATCATTAATATCTTACTGTGAAATATGAAGTGTTAAAAAAAAAAAAAACATCATGTGGAAATGTCAGAGAAACCACATGCGGACTCGGTTTTTCACACGATAAATGTGACGGATGAGTTGAAGTGGAGAACATGTATGTAGACGATCAGCGTCTGGCAGCTTTATTTCACATGATGGATGTGAAAACATGTCAGCTGATACAGTCACATGTTTGTTTTTTTAAAGGGGAAGAAAAGAGTCGAAGGTTGAAGCTTCATTTATTGTCATGTTGCATGTTTTTGTTTCACACACAAATACAATACATCTAAGATAATCCTGGATATCAGATTAAGAATAAATATCAATAATAAGAATATCTAATAATACTGTAGTGTAACATGAGCAACATGTTAAAACAGAAATGTAAAAATGACTTGAATAGAAAAGGTCAAAACGTACAAAAACACTTATTGTGACAAGTCTGTGAATATTCTCATTCATCCAGGTCAGAGTTGTTTCCAGGCAACAACTGATTCAAAGGTAACTGGACTTGGGTTTGTCTTTATTATCTACCAGCAGCTCCAGTCACTGCTAATGACTGGGATAGGACTGAGAGGACTCACAGCCTGTTGCCTGCCTGGGTGATTAAACACCTGGATCCACCTCCACTGTGTGTCAGACTGATGTGTTAGGAACTGATGAAGCCGTTTGGATAAGAGGTGAAACATCTCGTTGTTGCCTAGAAACACTTATTGTGGCGTCCAAACAGCTTTAATCACTGAACATGTTCCAGAAATGAAGTGAAGTATCTGAGAAACGTGATTCCTGTCATCCTTCACTCATCTGTAGACCTGTAAATTAAACATTCAGATCCAAATGAGCTTTACTGACAGATCAGAAACCAACATCTCCAAACCAGCACAGAAAATTATAAACATTATACAATAATATATATAAATATGAACAATATAATAAACATTTAATACGGAGCTCGTTTCTCTTATGTTTAATATATTTTACTGCACATAGATGAGACAGTTTGTGAAGATGAGGGAGGATAAACTGATTTATTTAATATTTCTCTACAGTATAATAAGAACTACAACAACATTGCAGGTTCAGGTGTGCAGCAGCATCTCGCCGCCGCTGCCGCTCGACCCCATCGCCACGGTAACCTCAGTGTGACCGATGCAACGCTAACGTTAAAGAAAAGTGATAAAAACTTGAGTGAAACCAGCTCCTCATGTGTCAGAGAGGCAAACTGTGCTGTGTTTGACCTGCAGGGGGCGACGTCTGTTCATCCTGCAGCTGCACCAGGAAAAAAAACCAAAAACCAAATATCATTTTGTTTTCTGACAGATTTTTAATGTTGATTCATTCAAGTTTTGTTTGGATTTTGAAAGTCAGCCTTTATTTCTCATCACCTCTTTCTTTCTGGAAGCTTTTCATTAAACTGAAGCAACAATTTAACCTCAGAAGTCAAGAAAGACGATTATTTTACAGCTCGTGTTGAGACTTTAAACGCAGGTCAAGCTCAGAATATGTCAGTTAAAGTGTCCGTGTGTGTATTTATCAAATGTTTAAATCTTTTATAAACTTTTTTATGTGCAAACTAAAAGTAATGAAGAATAAAGAGTAAATAAACTATGCTGAGAAGTCCTGGTGTAAATATCTCAGAGAGATTAAAGATGAACATTATCAATCTTTATTTACATGAAAGTTCCATTAAAGCCAAAAAGCAGTTTAATGAGGTTTATCTGAAGTTAATTTGAGTCTTCAGAGTTCATGTGAGACGGAGGGAGACGCTCCTGCACACTTTGTTTTTTAGACACAAATATTTTGAGTGTTTTGTTGACGTCTCGGAGTCGATGTGCAGCTGTTCTCCTCCAGACCTCCTCGACTGTATCTAATAAGATACGAATAGTTCAGTCTGAGTTTATCTGCTTTGCTCTGAAAGAAACAAGCAACAACACGACTGTGTTCCAGAGATTTCCCCCTCTGAGAGCAGCGAGATGTGTCTGATAGCCGGTAGGACGTAGAGAAACACAGCGTCTGCAGCTCAGAGAGGAGGAGAAGAAGAAACACAGACGAGAAGGTCAACAAATAAACGGACTGTACGTGATGAACACGAGGAGACGTATCCCTACGCCGCAGCTCACAGAGGGACTATATTCTGCAGGAAGAGTCAGTTTGGTTCTAAACAGGCTGCAGAAGAGTCAGTGAGGAGAACAAACTATCACTCCCATTATTGTACGATTGATCGATCACACAATCTGATCAAAATCAGAGTTTCTCAAAGACGATGTGGTCAAACGTTTTATCCACAGAAACTAAAGAAACCAGCAAATATTCACATTTAAGGAGCTGAAACACAGAATTTGGACATTTCACATCGTTTCTTAAACAACGCCTCAGAATGATGAATCGATTATAAAAATAGTTGCCAATTAATTTAATAGTTGGCAACTAATTGACTAATCAACTAGTTGTTGCAGCTCTGGCAGCGACTGAGATCCGTTTCCACATAAATAAACCCAAAGCTGATCTTCACCAGAGACCAACATCTGTCTGAACCTTCACACACAGAGTCCAGCAGACAGGAACGAGCTCGAACTCTTCCACAGCTTCAGCATTCATCCCTCCGCTGCTTCTTAAAGCTGATCTGCTGCTGCACACCGTTAACGTGTGAGGACGATCATCAGGAGTCCACACAGATCTGCTGTTTGTTGTCTCATGAAGCTTTTACGGTGCTCTGTTCGTGCTTCATTGTGGAGTTTGATGTATTTCATTGCTGACTTTTATGTATCTATGGACGGACTTATGCTGTGCTTTAAGTCCCTGAATGAATAAACATGAATAAATAAGAGATCAGAGGTCAGAGCAGCGAGACGAGAGGAAGCAGAATGATGGATGACAGACGTGAGCGAGGACACACTGACTCTCCTGCAGAGATGAAGAGCTTTCTCTCATCACCATCTCTGTGCTTCTCTTCCCTCATGTCGTTTCTTTTTTTTTTTTTTTTTTTTTCCAAACCGGCTTCATTAACCTCCAGCATCCATCGTGCTGAGCCAGCACTTTCAGCATGACACACATCAACTCGCCAGCAGCCGTTTCACAACCGCTGTATCGCTCCGGTTTCTAGAGAGAAGATAAAAATATACACAGAGCGATCAGATAAAGGCGAGAGCAGCGAAGCCCAGCGTCCTCTCAGGCTGGAGGAGGGAGGGGAGGGGGGAGGGGGGGGCTGGCCAGCGTTATGCAAGCTCTGCTGGGCTGCGTGGGGAGGACAGGGCGAGTGATGGACGGCCTGCAAACTCTGGACAAACCCCCCCCACCCGCCTTCACCCACAGAGGCCCCGAGTGCTAATTTACTCACATACACTTCTGAGGTGCTTCACTACCATGTGATGCTTCTTTCTACATTTCAGAGGGAAGTGCTGAACTTTCTGCTCCTCCACGTTCGTCTGACAGTTTCGAGGCTTTTGTCCACACAACGTTTTCTCTGGCAGAGGAGAGGCGGCAGGGTGCTGGGAGCCTTCATCCCAGTGCTCCCAGTGCTTTCTTAATGAAGCCGCTGCACGTCGGGTTTTGTTTCTATGACAACAATATCTTGACAACATATCACCAGTCCAACCAGCGATAGACGAGCATCACACCCTGTTTTTGCTCTGCTTTCCACACAATGGATAATATAACAAGCTTTTAAAATACAACACATTGTTAAAGATGAAACCAGTGGTTTCCAACCTTTTTGTCTTTTGACGTCTTACAAAAAGCAGTGTGTAGTCGGGGTCACATTTCACATGTCTATGAGTTGTTAACAGCTCCACCAAATAGTGATTTTTCCCTCTAAAGTTCTCACATGCTTTCATTTCAATAAATGTTCAAATGATCCAATATTTCAGCAAAAATCAAAGATTAGAGAAAAAGTCCAAAAACTGAAAACAGATTTGTGTATCAGAACTTTGTTTTTTCTTCTTTCCTCTCCCATTAATCATCTCACGACCCCTCAGATTTATCTGCTGACCCTTTGGAGGGCCCCGACCCCTAGGTTGGGAACCAGTGGACTAAACTAGCTAACTGTATATAAAGTAGTGTAAACTAGCTCCACCTCCAGCAGCTACAACAGTAACATGCTGCTCTAACACTGATGCTTCAGTATTAATAATCTAATGATGTCATATATAATAATATATCAGTCAGAGGGACCAGAGTTTATTTTATGATTACGGTAAGTTTATATTTTTATGGGCATTCTGCTGCGAGCCAAACACGAGTAATAATCATGTCTTCATGTTTTATGTTTTTTCTGTTTATCTCCTGTTTATATCAGGTTTCATGTTGTGAGGACCTGTGATGCTTTTCCTTATTTCCAGACATATAATATGACAGTGTCTGATGTTCATGTTAAACGTGGCGTGCTGTGTTATATAATGAGGTAAACATATGTAGCAGTAATCCCTGTGAGCAGGAAGCAGCAGGTCGTTGCTCCTCGCTGACTCCATCACACAGCAGCAAAGTTAATCAGTAGTTTACATGTTGGAGGTCTGCTGGTCGTCTGCAGCTCTTCATCAAACATCATCATCACTGTTTAAATGTCTCCACACGCCGCTAACGAAGCTACGCTAACCCAGCGAGGAACACGGTTAATTTCCTGTAAATTCTTCAGTAACATGTCGGGTTTGCATCTGTGGTAACTTTACACTGGCTGCCTCTCTGCAGGCTTCCTGAAAGCTGACCAATCAGAACAGAGCGGGCTCATCAGGAGGCGGGGCCTCTCTTAAAGAGACAGGAGCTAAAACTTCCTGTTTCAGACAGAGGCTGAACTGAGGGGCTGCATAAAGGACCAGTAGAAGATAAATAAGGAGTTTTTATTCCAGTAGAGAACCAGAATATAAATATAGAGGCTGGAAATGTGAAGAATATGAGTCCCTTAAGTTAATATTTCAGTATAGCTGACATTACAATCAGTTTTCTGACTTTTCTGCGCCTGCATGCGACTGTAGCAGCTTAGCATTGTAGCTAAATGCTAAATAATTTAGCATCGTAAAATGTTAAATAGAAGAAAATAGATGCGTAAAAATATGCACGATTGAAATGTGAGACATCAGGCAGCCTGTGCAGACAGCTGTGATGATTATATATACAGTATATTAATATTTAACAGAAGCATAAAAGGTCCTGTTTGACTTTAGAGTTTGAGGTTCAAATGAGTGTGAGAACATCCGATGCTTTCTGAGGCGATGAAAACACTCTGTGTGTATATGTGTGTGTGTGTGTGTTTATGTGTGTGTGTGTGTGTGTGTGTGTGTGTGTGTATGTGTGTGTGTGTGTGTGTGTTTGTGTGATTGTAGGAATTTCCAGTCCCTCCGGTTTGATTGACAGCTGCTTTTGAACGGAGCTGTACTCGCTGCTGTTGAACCATAGAGAGGCTCGTTTCCACGGTGACGTCGCGCAGCGTTCACACACCTCCGTACCTGTAATCAGATCTGGTCGGACCCGAGCGCAGATACGCAGAGATAAAGGCGTCGGTGCTCAGTCACGATGAGTGTGAACCTGCAGCTGGTGGCGGGCCAGGAATGCTCTGGCTGCAGGATTAAAACAACAGTGAGTGACAGACGGCTTTTATGGCGCTGTGCTGCCTCTAAACTGCTCCGTCAACACCACCATTATTGAGAAAAAGCACAAACCAGTACAGACTAGAAAAGTCTCACACAGGTGAGTCTGCGTCATCCTGCAGGTGCGCTGGGTTGTTTTGAAAGGTGTGATGATAGATAATATAACGCTAATAACTCATTAGCAAATTCATTTTTGGAAAATTAGAGTAATTATAGTAAACAGACTGGAGGTAAGTGAACCGTCTGCTGGATGAACGGCTGATTGTTGCTCAGTAGGTCACAGCGGACCTGTTGTTGCTGCTATTTAAAGCAGTTTCAGCTAAAAAATCAGTGTTTCTCCACCATGTTGGGCGAGCAGCGGACTTCCTGGAGGGGCTGTTAGCCGAGCTGCTGCTAACGTTTGCCCAGTTTATTTCTCTGATAACTTAAGATCCAGACGTCCAATGACTAAAATCCTTCTTGCGGCTAAAAGATCAAGTTAAAAACCAGCTAAATTTATCATGAAAATGTGGCTTCAAACTGAATAAAAGTCCATTTCTAACACTTTGTGTGGAACAAGCACAACAAAGCCCATGTATTATCTTGTATGTGTGTAAGTTACTCTTTGCTAGACGCCATTGTAGCGGACAAACACGGCGCCGACGCATGCATCTTGTGCACTATACTCTTTGGTAGAGGAGGTATGACGCCATTGACAGGCCACCAAATGAAACGGTCCGTTACTTTGATTAAAATGACAGATTTCTCTGGGTTTGAACATTAATGTAAGAACACAACTCAACAACATATAGAACATAGGTCTAGACCTGAGTGACAACAACCTGACGGTCTCAGGAGAGAAGCTTCTGTCTGGTCTAGTTGTTTTTACACATTTTAATGAGGAATCATTACAGATTAGAGCTTTAATAATGTTTCTGTTCTAAACCAAATCTGTGTTTCTAGCTGCTATTTTTAATTCACTTTTTCAACTTACACAAATATGAGCGCTGAAAAATTCCCAAAAAGTTGTCCAAACATGGCGGCAGACGTTTCTCTGGGCGGCATTCATGTTATCCAAACGCCTCTATCAGCAGGATGTGATGTCACGTTTCGCTCTGTTCATCTCCGACAGCAGAATCAGCAGCGACTGTAACCGGATGGAAACAAACATTAATACACATTTTCTTTGATCAACTTTCTCAAATTTGAGTCAAAATTTGCAACTGGACTAATGAGTCAATATTTACCAGTTAATGGAATTAAAACACATCAATAATCTGATTATTTAGAAGTTTTAACTGGTTATGAAACAGTCTGATGATGCTTTTGTTTAACTTAACGATCGGCTGTTTCTATAAAGTTATTCTAAACGTCTGCCGCCGGCTCAGATTCATGTAGCGGCTGAGTGGACACCGATGTTACCATGATGGCGGTACGACATTTCTCTTGTTCGCAGTTCGCAGCAGCGGTCGATCGAGCTAGAGAGTAAATGAAGAGAGGGAGCAGCGGCGGGAACAGAGTGTTAATCTCATCCTGCAAACAGCTGTGTTCTTTCGCTCTCTACGCTAGCCAGGATCTTTACGCTGTGAGCCGCCGGTGCTCATGGGAAATGCAGTCTTCATGCCACCAGCCTTCTACCACTTCTGTCCAGAAGGGGGCGCTGAAATCTGCACAGCATGAAAGTTCCTTGTAGTAACTTTGCTGTCGTGAAACATGTGCAGCTCTTTGCCGCCGATGTGATGAAGGTTATGATGCGTGTTACCATGACAACCGCAGAAACTACAGCTAGAGGAAAGTCTGATGATCCGATCTGAGACAATAAACGTTTATGAAAACCAGAACTCGGTTTATAACGGCAACAGTCACCATGACAACCGACTCAAGGAATCAATGTTACAGATAAACTGACTGGACCGTTCATCCATATAACTGAGAGATTCCTCAGAGTTTTCCTCCTTCGGTCGAGTCGTCATGTGACTGATCAGCTGATCTCCAGCGGAGGGAAACTTGAAGCTCTGCTGTCGTGTTTTTTGTTGTAACCACAGATGTTTGATAAAAGTGTGAAAATGTTTGAATGTGTTTTTATCAAAGACGTGTTGAAGTTTGATTCGGTCTTTGGAGTCTTCTGATGAGACCGTGTTTCAGTTTTAGACGCGTTTCTGTCGTTTTAATGTTTGTTGTTTTCAGTCGAGACCAAGGTTTCGTGTTTCTAACGAGCGCCGACCTTTCACCTCTGAGCTGGATTTGATTGGCTGGTAGTTTGAGGGTGCAGCGAGCTCTGAATCGAGCTTAAACATAAACTACAGCTTCTAGTTCAGTTCTGATCTTTATTGTTATTTTTGCAGCGAAGCATTAAAAACAAATAAAACATCTGAAGTTATTAAAAAGCTGCTGCTGTTCATTGCTAATCATATAAATACATCATTAACAGGCCGCCTGCTTCCAACCTACACACAGTAAAGATATTTAAAGAACAAAAACATTTATAATTACCTCTCATTAAACTCTGTAAATCATCCTAATAAACACGACATCAGTGAGTTATGTGATGTCACACACCAGAATATCGATGACCTCACTGGATGTTTTTGGTTCTTTGAAGCTGGAGCCGTTGTCACGGCAACGAGTCGTCCAAGAAGTCCAAACCTGCCGTCGAGCAGCACAAACATGAACTCGCTGTCTGTAACGAAGGAATGTTGATGTAATTATGAGTTTAGATGAGAACATGCAGGTTTATTTTTCATCAGGTTACCTTTAATCACACAGGATAAAATAAACTACTGAATAAAACCACAGAACTCACTCTGCTGGAAGTTGTTTATGTAATCAAACGTTTTGTGTGATGAACGTGTGAAACAGTAAACAACAACAGGAACAGGAAGTCAGACCGTCCTCCTGCTGGACCTGCAGACTGAAGACCACGGAGGTGAGGTGGAGCCGGTGACCCTGCAGCTCCTGACAGTCAGCTGACAGTCAGCTGACAGACAGCTGACGGACAGCTGACGGTGTTTTCATGCTACGACAGAACGTTGCGTCCACATCAGTGAAACCAGGCGTGTCGGATAACCTGCGTCTTCGTTCTCTGTGTCCTTTGGAAGAGCTGATTAAAACAACAGACCTGCGGCCTCAGCTGTTGTTTTGAAGCTCTTCGCGGGCCAACAGAGTCGGATCCGTTCTCACCCAGCTGAAGCGTGGCACGAAGCCTCGGCTGCGCTCGGCAGAGGTGTTGATGTGGCGGCGCTGGAGGAGGAGGAGGAGACCGGACCCCGTCTGGAAACCCGGGCTCAGCCTGCTCCTCGGGCCTGCTGCCAGTTAACCTGCGGAGGAGGACGTTCAGCTGGGAGGGAGGGGGAGGAGAGGGGGGGAGGGAGGGGGGGAGGGAGGGGGGAGGCGATATGTCAGCGAGGCATTCAGTTGATTTATTTGTGTTATTGAGTTACATCATGAGAAGATGCCACAGGCCGCTGGAGAGCTGGTGACGAGCAGCAGCATGCCTCCTGACGCCCTGAGATGTTCCTCTTTTGTTTTTATTTTTTCGCACCTCTGTCCTGACTTCACCCCCCCCTTACCTCCCCCCTTACCTCCCCCCCCCGACCCCGGCGGCGCTGCGAGCTCTTGGCAGGGCTGTGCTGTGTTTGTTTTAACCTGTTTGCAGCAGAGGAGGGGCTTGGATCAGGAGAGTCTTACCTGCAGTGTTCCAGCTTCCTGCTGAGAGGAACCTGGAGCAGCAGAAACCTGCGTCCAGCTGCTTCAAGCTGCTGCTCTGCTTTCCACCTGTTGTTCATGGATTACACCTGTGTGTCTGCGAGAGTGGAAATACATCAAAATAACAAATATAAACCAGGAAACAGATTAAAATCACACATGGAAAGTGTCACAGAGTGTTTTTAGTTTATAAAGAGTTAATATAAAAGTCTTGTTCAGTGTTTGGTTGAACTAAAAAACCTTCTGAGGTTCAGTTTTTAAAGTAAACACATTTTGTTTTAATGGTTTTAAGCCTGTTTTTCACTAGCGAAAATTAGCATTAGCATTAGCTTTAGCATTATCGTTCCACTGAGAGTTGTTCATTGGTGCATGAAGCCAAAAAGCCACTTCCTGTAAACAATGACGTGGATTAAACATGGATGCACTATAAGAGCCCGTTCAGTCCTGTGATGTCGCTCGCCTGCTGCGTACTCCAAAAACAACGTTTCTAGTTTCTGGTTTTGCATCCACGTTGTGCGGCTCACTGAATATACTCAGTAGCGTTTCCCCCGCTGGCTCCGCCCACGAGTTCCCGCTCGGCCCACTGACTTTACATCGAGATGACGTCACAGAGTTTTAAGTCGCTTTTCTCGGCTCTTCTACGGCGGCGCTCTGTGGGGGATTTTTAACTGCAATACCGCGACTGGCCACCGGGACAAACTCTCTGTGGCGGCGCCCTTTATGGAGCATGCTCAGTAGAGACTTCCACCGGCCTAAACTTCCTGTTGAGCCCTGCGGCTAACTGGTACGGGGATAAAATGTGCAGCTCTTCGAGACATTTAAAATGTCAGAAACATGTGAATCTGTGGGAAAAAGACTCTCTGGGCCCGACAGCGTCATGTGACCCTGTAATTACAGTTTGGCCGCCATGTCTGTTCCTGGGCGCTGGCTGTGAACGCACCCTGCTAACCAAGCTAGCAGCTAGCGCCAGGGTTAGCTCCACGCTCTGATCCACATACGGTCACTTCATCACTTCTGGCTCCAAAAACACAAGATGGCGACGCCCAAAACGCCAAAATAAAGAGACCCGGATACGGCGTCAGAGGCGGAGCTTCGTTCATTCATATGGAAGAAGCTCAGTGGAGCATGAAACCAAAAAAGTTTGACTTTCACACATAAAATGACCCGGATCTTCTGGGATCGTTGGGATCTTCGGACCCATAGAGCGAGTGCACTAGTCGGCTACTTCCTGTTTAGCCTGCGGCTAACTGGAACGGCTGCAGCAGTGTGATCGGACTGAACGGATCGTTTGGCGTGTTGCGATGCATCAGCTGATTTACAGACGTCTGTTTACGTTTTTGGGCCCGATGGCGTCACATGACCTCATCACATGATCTGGCCGCCATGTCAGAATCTTTCTGGACGCTTCAAAACGCAAATCCACCAATCAGTGATGGCGCCACAGAGACCCCGCCCACTTTTATTATTATTATTGATACAGGCGGTAACTCAGACTGACGACACCGTACTGGGAGTACTGGTGTTACTGGTGTTACTGGTGTTACTGGTGTTACTGGTGCTACAGTACTGGTGTTACTGGTGTTACTGGTGCTGCAGTACTGGTGTTACTGGTGTTACTGGTGCTACAGCACTGGTGTTAGTGGTGTTACTGGTGCTACAGCACTGGTGTTACTGGTGTTACTGGTGCTACAGCACTGGTGTTAGTGGTGTTACTGGTGCTACAGCACTGGTGTTACTGGTGCTACTGGTGCTGCAGTACTGGTGGTCTGTGCAGCAGTAGGTTGTACTGGTGTTACTGGTGTTACTGGTGTTACTGGTGCTGCAGTACTGGTGTTACTGGTTGTACTGGTGTTACTGGTGTTACTGGTGCTGCAGTACTGGTGTTACTGGTGTTACTGGTGCTGCAGTACTGGTGTTACTGGTTATACTGGTGCTGCAGTACTGGTGTTACTGGTTATACTGGTGCTGCAGTACTGGTGTTACTGGTTATACTGGTGCTGCAGTACTGGTGGTCTGTGCAGCCCTGCCGTTGCTGCTCTGCTGCACGTACTGAAGGGCCCAGCAGGGACTTGAACCCGTGACCCTGGCAGCGCGTGTTAATCTGAGTGTTCGTGGGTCATCACTCAGAGGGGGTCGCTCACTGCTCGGCCACCTTCCCCCCAGATCCTCAGCCAATCACGGAGCGGCCCAACTGGGTGAAGGGTGGCGGTCGGCCCGGCGAGCTCGCTGCTGTTGCTCAACCCGCCTGCCGGGCCAGGCTTCCTTCCTCCGCAGCGACCCGAGCATCCAGAGCCAGCCCGCTGCAGCGCACGGCCCGTGTTTCCCCCTGTTGAGCCTGACACGCCAAGCAGCCTGATGTGTGTGTGTGTGTGAGTGTGTGTGTGTGTGTGTGTGTGTGTGTGTGTGTGTGTTTCTGGCGCAGCTCGGCCCGCTCGCCGCCTCCACGCTCCCCGGAGGAGCACTTTCAAAACCTGCTGATGCAACGAGCAGCGGAGTTGATGGAGATACAGTGATTAATGAAGTGCCACTGACTGAGTGTGTGTGTGTGTTATTTATTCCTCATCATGTGGGGACATAAATCTGCTGCGCAGCTACATGTGAGGACTTCCTGCTACCTGGGGACACACGTTGATCCCTGCGGGGTTAGAGAAACGCTCTCTCACTGCTGGGTTTTGCTTCTGTGTCGCGTCTCGTCTCTGACTTTACTTTAAACAGGAGAGACTTTACAACCTGCGAGCGGATGAGACGCCTTAATGCTTCAGAACGGCGAGCAGATCGTGGTTATCGGTCTCCTACGAGCCGCCCCGCCTGCTTCTAACGAGCCAGAATCACCTGATCAAATAAAACTCATCACCTGTCACTCAAACACGACAGGAAAAAAGCTTGAAATGTGCAGAGACGACACACGAAACGCTGCGTCCTCTGCGGGGAATCTGAGGCGACCAATCAGAGAGCAGCGTCATGTCACCTGCACCTACTGTCGCACAGGAAGTGGACGTTTTTGTTTCGGCGTCACTCTGACACCCAGAGCGAGAACAAACCTTTTTATTTCACATGTTTAAAAGTTTGAATCGCCTCTCTTCTGTGTATATAACTGGACCGTGTGGGGGAGGAGGAGGCGGGGGGGGGGAGGGGGGAGGAGGGGGCGGCGCCGGCGTCGACCAGCTGCCACTGCTTCAGTGGCCTCCCCCGGTCTGATCTGGATCCAGGCAGAACACCTTCGGGATGCGGCGGAGCTGGAGAGACTCGCAGCGTGAATGTGCAGCAGCTGACAAGTCTGCAGAAACGCTGCGTGTGATGCAATCGTGTCGACACGGAGGAGCGGGATCTCAGAGGAATGTTTCCAACAGCTTGTGGAATCCGCGCCACCAATAACTGGAGCTGTTTGGACAGCGAGGCGCTGGAGTGCCCGGTCAGTGTATCGGCTCATGTGAAGGACAAACAGCCGTGTTGAACGTGCACAAATGTAACTTTAGACCCTGTAAATGTGTCTGAAGGAGACGTGTTGTTCCCACATTCTGATGACTAACGGGAGCCATCCAGACTCCACGTGCCTCTAATTGAATAAAATGTTCCTCTGCGCTCCTTCAGCCTGGTTTTCATTTACTGTCTTTCCATAATTAGTTTAATTCACTTGCATGTAATAATTCATGATTATTCATTTGTATGTAATCCAGCAGAATAAATCAGAGTGGATCTGATCAGCTCGACAGTCTGTCATGATGTTTTCTTCTCCGGCTGCCTGGAAACCGAACTCTGTTGTTACTAAACGTCTCCATCCAGCACTGGTTTATATTCCTCTCTGTCCTCCAGCAGCATGTTCCTGAAGATGTTTACATTTAAATCTGCATAATTAATGAGCTCCTGCTCTGATTGGCTGGAGGTGAAGGTGGGGTCCACACCTCCAGCCAATCAGAGCAGGAGGTAGTGAGAGCAGCAGCATGTTTACCTGCAGTGATGAAGCTGCAGGTCCAGCTGAAGTTTCTTCACAGAGTTAACGTTAGCTTAGCTTTAGCTCAGATATGTCACGCTCCTTTATCTGCTGAACAACCTGCAACACCTCCAGAGTTCCTGCCTCATCATGGAGCTTCCTGCTGATCTGATTGGACGATCTGGTGTGACGTAGCTCCGCCTCATCGCCGCTCGCTCTGCAGCCAGGCGGTAATTTAACAGCACAGGAAGCTCCAATGTCAACAATCATCCTTCACATCAGTTCACTGGTTCACGTCTTTAAGTCTCAGCTGCAGGTAAACATGCTGCTGCTTTCACTACCTCCTGCTCTGATTGGCTGGGAGGGAAGGCAGGGCCCACACCTCCAGCCAATCAGAGCAGGAGCTCATTAATTATGCAGATTTGATGTAAATGTCTTCAGAAACATGCTGCAGGAGGACAGAGAGGAATAAATGTTTAGAATAGTGTTTATAATGAGCTCCATCGTCCTCCTGATGCCTCCCAGACTCTCTGATCAGCTGATCAGCACTTTAATCATCTCTGCAGTAATGAGATGTTTGCAGCTGATAGAGACGCCGTGTGTGCAGAAAATGGAAACGATCAGTAGAAAGCTTTAGTTCTGACTCTTCAGGAAGGTGATCAGCTGATAAAAACACCTGCAGCTGTTATCAGTCTGCAGGAGATAAGAGTCCCGCTGCAGCATGGACGACGTCTGTGTGTGTGTGTGTGTGTGAGTGTGTGTGTGTGTGTGTGTGTGTGTGTGTGTGTGTGTGTGTGTGTGTGAGTGAGTGTGTGTGTGAACGATCGCTGCTGCTGTTCCTGTTCAGCTAGTTTCTCCTCATTGTTACATAAATTAGCTGCTGAAGCGTTTGTGTTTGATAATAAAGCAGCTGCTGCTGGTTTGTTTTTATTAAAATACTTCCTGCTTTATGTTTGTTGTCTGTTAATAACCAACAAACACAGAGAGTTACCCTCTGTTGATCATGACTGTTTATCCCAATGCAGACTGTCATTATTGTTATTGTTATTATTATTATTATTACAGCTGAGATCAGATTTGTTGGTTTAGTTTCTGCTGCTGCTTCACACTTCAGGAAGATCTTGTTCACGTTGCGTCTCGCTGACAGAAGCGGTCGCCTTGACAACGGTCTGACGCTCAGCTTCAGGTGTCTGAATGATTATCTGACTGCTGATTGGCTGAACTTCTGACAGGCGTAAAGCTACCAGAAGGAGAGGAGAAGTGAACGATAAACACGTTGCAGCTCTCAGGAGGTTTCTGACTTTCTCTTCTCTGGAACTTTATTGGAACTGCGAACGTGTTCGATGTCTCCTGCTGGAAATCCACACAGAGAAGAAGCTGTTGTGTGTAAACGTTCAGAGACACACCTTTGCACTTCCTGTTTCCTGTTGACACTTTGTTCAGCTTTGTTGTTGTTTGTTCTTGTGTAAACATACGTGTCTGTCTAAATTTTTATTTGAAATTCAAACTAAATTAAATCTTGGATGAGTTCAAACCCAAACAGAGTCTCTAACAGACTGAAGCAGTTTGCTGTGTGAGCCAGCAGAGGGCGCTCTGAAAGGTCACCATCAGCTCTTCTTCACCTGTCAGGAAAAATGGAGGCCAGCGGCGAGCAGAGCTGATTGGACGATAACGACAGCGAAGCCTCGGAGCTGCAGAGCGAGGAAGGAAATCACTGAGCAGCAGGTTCACACAGCGGTGAGACGGCGAGGGCATCGAACCGGCGACACACACACACACACACACACACACACACACACACACACACACAGGTGCTGACAGTAAACACATCACAGTGACCGTGTCGCTGCTGCTGACCTCTGACCTCTGACCTCCAGCTGGCCGTGTGTTGGCCTGACATGCAGCTGACCGACGCTCAGCTCTGCCCCTGAACGCCTCCATTCCCTGAGCACTCGCTGCCCTTTGAGCGCGGCCGTGTTTTTTTTGCGTTTTAACCTTTGGTCGCGTCACCTGAGCGCCTTCCAAGATGGCCGCCGGTCACCGCAGGCGGCGCTTGTGCTCCGGTCGCGTCGCGGCGGACCAGAACTCCCCCCGCGGCGCTCGGCCGGCCCGTCGCCTCCTTCCAGCAGACGCATTATAAAACTGATGGACTCCAGTTTAATGGTGACAAAGGTCAGACAGCGTGGTATGATGACAGCGTGCCGCGCCGATACGGACGCGTCGCCGTGCCAACTCTGCAGATAAGAGGAAGCAGAGTTGAAATTCTGCAGATCAGCCTGAGATTAAGTCTTATCTCCTAACCATCAGCTCAGTGTTTAATTTGTGAGCTGTGGTGATGAAAGGCAGGGTTCGCTTGAGCAACGCTGCCCAGGCTGTTTCAAAGCGCTGCCAAACCTGGCTGCCAAAAAAAAAAAAAAAAAAAGGTTTCATAACCAAACCTGACCACAGCTGATAGCTCGCACAGAGGGAAGCACTCCCTGACCTCAAATTAACTCATCATCTCTCCAGAGGTGATTCCTGCTCTGTCCAAACAGCCACAAATCTGATTAGCCTCAGGGTTCACGAGGGACATGTTTTCATCCCGTGTGCGCCGAGAGTCCAGCCGTTAGAGGTCGCGACACCTGAAACAGCAGCGTTACACTGCGGCTCGTCCTCCTCCGCTGACTAACTGACATGCACGCTGAGTTCAGGTCCTTTAGTAACCCTGCAGAGTTCTGGCAGCTAAAAACAGGCTGAGAGACAGTCTGATGGCTGCAGTCTGATGTCGCTCTGGTAAAAGAGAAAAGTCTGTACGTGTGTCCTGAGCGGGTCTTTGCTGTTTCCTGCAGGTCTGTTTCCTGCAGGTCTTTACTGTTTCCTGCAGGTCTTTGCTGTTTCCTGCAGGTCTCTGCTGTTTTCTGCAGGTCTGTTTCCTGCAGGTCTTTGCTGTTTCCTGCAGGTCTCTGCTGTTTTCTGCAGGTCTGTTTCCTGCAGGTCTCTGCTGTTTTCTGCAGGTCTGTTTCCTGCAGGTCTGTTTCCTGCAGGTCTCTGCTGTTTTCTGCAGGTCTGTTTCCTGCAGGTCTCTGCTGTTTTCTGCAGGTCTGTTTCCTGCAGGTCTGTTTCCTGCAGGTCTCTGCTGTTTTCTGCAGGTCTGTTTCCTGCAGGTCTGTTTCCTGCAGGTCTTTGCTGTTTCCTGCAGGTCTGTTTCCTGCAGGTCTGTTTCCTGCAGGTCTGTTTCTTGCAGGTCTCTGCTGCTCTCTCAGCAGACCAGCTCAGCCAGGTGACGGCTGCCAAAACGCTGCAGTCATTATATTCACATTCTCACATCTGAATGATTAAATCCAGGCTTGTGAATATTCTGTGCGCGCCCTCAGACCTTTCATGTCGCCGTGGACGCTGTGCACCGGCATTATGGGTAATTTTCTGCAGCAAAGCGTGTTGAAGTCTTCTTGAAGACTTCCCTAAATTGCGGATTTGGAAGCGGCGGGCTTCCCTGGGAACGCGCCAGCAAACTCCATGAGTCTGTGGTGAAGTGCGGACGTGCAGGAAGCTCTGAGAGAGAAAAGCATCAGCTGGTAACACACAGAGCATTAAAGAGCCCAAACATCTTCAGCATCATGGAGTCAGGCTGAGATTAACATGAGAGAAGAAGAAGAAGAAGAAGAAGAAGAAGAACCACTGCTGCTGCTTTAAAGTGGTTTAAAGTTAACGAGTTTTATTTTCTTTCATTAACTGTTTACTGACTGTAAAAGTCTGTAAATGTGTTTAATGATCATTTATCTCAGTGATTTGAACCTGTGCAGGGGTCAGGGGTCAGGGGTCACCTGCGCTGAATGAATCTGTCGTCTGAGTGGACAGAAAAGAAAAGGTGACGTAATCACCGTGAGCCAATCAGAGCGCAGCAGCTGCGTCCATCCATCCTCAGTCTCTCCTCTCACACGTCTCTGACTCGCCGGGGTCATCGCCATCCCAGGCAGGCAGCCAGTCTGATTGGTTCAGCCAGGGTGACCCCCCCCCTCCCTCCCTCCCCCCTCCTCCCCCCCAGAGACTGTGAGGTGACATTTAGCCTCCATTTGAGCCGACATGCAGCAGGACAGACAGACGAGTGGAGAGGAGGGCGGAGGACATGTGTACTCCACTGTTGCTCAAAGGTCCCTGGGCAGCCATTTAACCCCCTCCCCTCCCCCTCCTCCTCCTCCCCCTCCTCACCCCCCCCCTCCCCCCACAGACAGGACCAGCTGCTGATCTCCGCTGTACAGAGGTGAGACAGCTGCAACACACACGCGTGCTGCTCTGGATGACTTCAGACAGGCTGTTGGGACAGACTGGAGCAGCTCGACGCCGTTGTCACGTTTTCCCTCTCTGGAGGACGGCGGCGGCGGCGGCAGCGGCGGGAAAAGCATCGCTTCATTCAAACTGCTGCAGAAGAAACAAAACTGTCAAACTTTATTTTTTTATCACGTCTGTAAATATTCCACACATTGTGTCTCCATCATGTCTGACCTTTGACCCTTGCTCCTTTAATGACGTCATCTGCTCGTGGATGGAAACGAACATTCACCACATTTTTTGGATGTTTTTTTTTTTATGAGACTTCAGGGAGGGAAACTATGCGACGGTGCCACCCTCGCCTCTCTGTCCTCACTTCACCTCCTCACACGCTGAGTCCTCTATCTGATCTCCCAGCATCCTTTGCAGCATCATCAGAATGACTAAAACCTCCCGAAACCTTCTCTCTCCAACAAAATTTTTACGAGCACAGAAATAAAACCGCGGTTCGTTCTCCGGCGGTGAGTCATGTGACTCCGCGTGAGACGTCTTCTTACCTGCCCGCTAACGCTAGCCGCTAACGTCTCCGCTGCCAGGCCGCAGCCGCTGAGTTATGGCGGGGTTTAATCCGACACAGCAGCAGAAGACGCTCCGCAAACTGAAGCAATTACCTCCCATCCCATAATTCATGTGAGCGGCAGCAGCAGCAGATTCCTGCGAAGCTTCAGCCGCTGTTGCAGCAGAGAGTAAGACACGGTTTCACAACAACTACTGGACACGTTTCAGTGAGGATGAGTTTATTTACTGTAAATATTCACGTTCCGCAGAGGACGCATACCGAGGTTTGTGATCCACGTCTACAAAAATACTAATACAGACCAAAAATATCAAAATCTGAAGGAATGTGGAGAAAATGATGAAATATAAGCTCATTTATCTTCAAGCTCCTCACCCACATTCAGGAACTATATTTATATCCAGAACACTGAAAACACTCAGAATAGAAAACACTGCTCTTCCTTTGAAGAAAAGAAGATTTATAAATAATAAAATATGCTGCAGATGAATAAACTTTATTTCTACTGTACAGAAAGCGCTCAATGCAAAGACAGAGGATCACAACATTTACAATAAATAAAGATGAACACAGTAAATAAAACAGTAAATAAAGGGTCAGCTGTGTGGTTCAGCTGAAGGATGAAGACTGACCTCTGCTCTGTGTCTCTGCTGCCTGGCTGCAGTTTCTCAGGTCATGAAGAGCCGTCCACCTTCAGATCTGCAACAACTCTGTTTGTTTGTTTGTTTGTTTACACAGAAAAAAACAACCAGTTTGTTTATTGTGTGGAAAAAAGATCTGATTATCATCATCAGGGGTCTGATGACAGGAAGCATTCAGTGTTTGAAAGGTGCAGATTATAACCTGATCTGTTGAAACAATAATAAATAAAACAATAATAAATCATCTGTTGTAAATAAAGTTTGTGTTTTAAAGGCCGTCTGAGAACTTGTGGACTGAAACCAGCAGGTTCAGGCTCATGGATGAAGGTCAGAGGTCACCATGGTGAGATTAGGATCCTGTTAATGCTGACAGAAGCTGAGATGAAGAATAGAAACGTCTCATCCAGGATGTAAATATGCGACTAATGTAAATACTCCCACGCCCCCCTACAGAACGCTTCCTCTGCATCCAGACCAGCTGATGAAGACGGCGATGAATATTAAAGAACGAGCGACAGACAATTTTCATAAACCCGGGAGAGACGATGAGACCTTTACCTGGTGTGAATAGTGAAGCTACTGAAGCTTCTTTGAGTCTTCAGTTTTAGAGGTTGATCCATCTCACATGAACAGGAGTTTATCTCTGTATATAGATCAAAGACTCTCTGTATGTATTCATATACGTATGTATGTCCTTCACGTTTCTGCAGAACCGTCCATCTGATCTGCTTCTTACCTGGCAGGTGCATCGCTACGGAAACAAGGAAGTGCAGCGTTGCTGTTTGGACGAACTGTTCTTAACAAACATGGCGTCCAGCAGAGATACGGGACAGCGCCACTCCACGCCGCCACAGCCCGTAATGTGGTGAGAGGTTCCATCTGAACTACTGTGGAGAGTTATCTGATCAACCATCTGATCAACTTCAGCTCAACTCAGAACTTTAATATCCAGATGCTCTGCGTGTGAGGCGTTTAGGGAGCGTCTGTAATTTGTAGCGTCTACCGATCGCCTGCCTGCGAGGCGTTCAGGGGACGTGTTGAGAAATCGTTCCTGTTTTGAACGGGCGCCGTGCTCGTGGATGGATTTCATGTTGTTCGGGGGGGACAGAGCAGAAA
>CM055839.1:36656001-36673501 GCA_029490765.1 Euthynnus affinis | reverse complement strand
GCTTCACACGCCTGCAGATGAACAACTTCCTGTTGGTTTTACCAAAAAAAAAAAAAAAAGACAGATATGAGAGAAAAGGACAGAATGTGCAGCAAAGCTTGTTGTCTTATTAAAATATTGACTGCTGGGATTCTGTGGTTTTGTCTCGATGGCGGCGTCGGAGGGCAGGAAGTCAGGAAAATACTGAGCGAGCCTCCTGAAGCTGCGCTCTGATTGGCTGCTGAGGCATCCAGACTCACAGCATCCAAACCAATTAGCTGCTCTCATTATCAATAATTATATTAATCCCTTTCCTTTAGACGGACACAACAGACTAATGACTGAAAATAAAAAACATTTAAACAGGAAAATCTATAATAATCATAAATATATCTATTAATGTCGACTTTAACTTTGTGCTGTTATGAGAGTACGGAAGTATTTTAGTGTCTTTATTATACAAACAACATGTTTTCAATCAAAAAATGTTTTATCACCAGTAAAATAAATTTATGATTTTTTTTATTTACAAATCTAAACTTCTGTTTTCTGTTGAGCTGAATTTTGTGGGCGGGGCTGAAAGATGTAAAACACGTTCCTATTGGCCGGTCTGGACAACGTGACTGTTACTAAATAAAAAGTTAAAACTCGTCTGTCAGTAACAGCAGGAACGTGATGTTTTAACTGCTTTTCTTTAACAATCTGTGATGTTGTAGCTGTTAGCTTAGCTTAGCTTAGCTTAGCTCAGCTAGCGAGTCGCTAACTCGTTGATTCTGTCTCTGCTTCTTCTCTGGTTCACTAACCTGGATGCTGCTGTCACTGTTCCAGACCAAAGACTGTATATAAATATGGACGTTACCGTGACGACAGCCGTTGGTTTTAAAGCTCAAAGCGAGTCGCCATGTTGACAGTGCACGACGCTGCTGAACTCCCAGCCAATCAAAAACGGGCTGAAACAAGCCACCTAGCAGCAGCACGTCCTTCATTATGCTGAACTTCACAGCTTAATAACATTTAAACAGCTGAGTTATAAAAACATTCAGACTGTAAATGTTTATTTCTGCTGTGAAGTTTTAACACGGAGCTCTGTGATCGACTCCGGAGCCTCTGGTGGCCGTCAGAGGAACTGCAGCTTGTTCCAGATCAGCCAATAGAGACGCGTCTGCAGGCCCCGCCCACAACGATCAGCTCAACAACAAACAAAACGTTTAGACACGCATTTTGATCAGATTTATTTCACTTAAAGTAAAATATTTGTGATTGTCGTGTCGATAGTTTTACTTTTTAATCACAAACCTTTCTGTTTTTATTAATAAATAATAATAAACAAAGGCTGTGGACAGCGACAGGTGCAACACACATAAATAAACATAAATATTTAAATACAGGACTGTGGAAAAAAGGTTTTAGGCTCTAAAAGTGAAGTGAAGACGCTTTGAATAGATTTTATTTGTCAGTTAAGTTGATATAAAGTTGAGAAACAGAGCAGGTCGGACTGTGTTGACCTCTCCGGGCCTCCGTAGTGAGAGTACAGTAAGTTTACGGTAAAGGTTCAGTCAGGCGCTCTGCTGCAACACGTGAAGTAATAACAATAATAATAATAATGATTCTCGTCTGAATGGTTACACACTGAACTCGAACGGCGGCCGCTGATTGGCCGGTTTACCTCAGGATTAGCTAACCGCGCTCCCAGCAGGCGCAGGAGGAAGGAAGCGTAGCGGGGCCTGAAGTGTCTCTGCTTATGCGTGTAATAAATTAGATTTACAGTAAGATTAGAGCCCCAGCAGAAGGAATCCTGCTCCAGGAGGAAAATATTAATGTGTCCTCTCAAAAGAAAACACCACGATGACGACTTTAGAAAATATTAAATTAGAAAAAGAAAACGTGCACAATTGGACTCATGGGGTTAAAATAAGATGTCTCATTTCACACACACACACACACACACACACACACTCTCTCTCTGTGAGTGTGCTGAGGGATTTATGGTCTCCGTTGTGGTCCAGCTCTCAGGGAGAGTCTCCAGTTCGTGTTTGGTTGTGTGTGTGGAGCAGCGATGAGAAACAGCAGAGGCCTCTGGTTCAGCTCCACGTTCCTAAAGACTCTCAGGCTGCAAACATCAGCTGAACACCGTCCTCAGGCTTCTCCCAGCGACCGGAGGAATGCAGCGATAGGGAGGGTTTTTACTGCAAAATGTTCTTCAGTCTGAGAGAAAGTTTGTGAAACTGTCGAATCATCAGAAATAAAAGATGAACAAAAAAAAACAAAAAAAAAGTGAAAGCAGAGAGAAAGTGAGAGTGTTGTGTAACATCAGCTGTGTGCATGAAAAGCAGAAGTCAACAGACCCAGTGAATAAACGATGACGTCATGGAGTCACGTGACTGAAACGTCACCGACGAGCTGAAAACATCAGACCTGAGGAGGCTGTGAACAGGAAGTGATGTCAGACGGTCCTCAGTGAAACGAGCGAGCGAGCGTCACGTTCCCATCACACAGGAACGACACACACACACACACACACACTGATCCTGTTTAATATTTCTGCAATGATCGATCGTCACACACACATTAAACCACACACACGCTCTCTCTCCTGCATTTCACTGTGTTGTTCAGTGAGGTTTGTTTCTCTGTGAATGCAGAAGGAACGTCCAGTAGATTCCTGCCGTTCCTCTGCTGGAGTCTGCAGACAGATTGTGATGCTTCACTTCAGTAAAATCATCATCAGTTCATCAGCAGAAGAAGAAGAAGATGAAGATTCCTCCTGTCGACTCTTCAATAATCCCACAACATTCAGACTCAGAGTGTCGCCTGCAGGGATCAGTGAGGTCTCATCTTTTATCTTATAGACTGTTTAAAGAATTAAATGAGTCTCAGAAACTGTGAGATGTTCCTCTGACAGTCACCTTCCAGCAGAAGCCGAACCCTCAGCTCAGCCTGGCCCGGCTCGGCTCAGGGCTCAGGTCAGGGAGGTGAGAGAGGAGGTGAGGGGAGGTGAGGGGGGGATCTGAACTCGCACGTGTCTCCAGTATCTCGCTCGGCACGAGAGAACATTCCCGTCACTGTAGCTCATTGACATTCAGATGAGCCGGGCCGAGCGTTTATCTTGTTTATGAGTTGTGAAAGCTGGAATAAATCAGCGGCGTGGAGAGCAGCGGCTGCCAAGCTCCCAGTGACGTTATCAACATCCGCCATGAATCAGAAAAACACAGAAGGCGTTATTTCTGCTCGTCTAATTCCTCCTGACAAGCGGAGCCCGAACTTGTCAATCACGCTGACCCTGATTGCTTGCAGATATCTGGAGGTCTGACAGATTCCTCCGACTGATCGATCGGCGGCACAGAAACAGCTTCACCTTCAGCCTCCTCCTCCTCCTCCTCCTCACACTGCACATCTCCCCAAACCCTCCGGAGGTTTCTCTCCCTCTCTCCCTCTCTGTGTGTGTGTTCAACCAACACGGAGAAGAAGCTGAGATCATTCACACACACACACACACACAGCTGTCTGGCTATACGTTAGAGTGTTTAACACACTTCTGATCTCATTCAGACACAAAGTCGACACATCGTATGGAAGTTCATTCAAGACTAAACCGAGCAGACATTAATGTTTCTTCTTCTTCTTCTTCTTTCAGCTGGTTGTTGTTTTCACGTTCAATCTGATTCAGTTTTATTTATAAAGCATTAAAGTTCTGTCAGGTCTGTTTCCATGTAGAGCAGGTCCAGACTGAGCCCACATTCCTCCTTTAACGGGAAGAAACCTCCAACAGAACGACTCTACGGCTCTACCAAAGCTGCTCATCTCCTCTGAGAACAGGATCAATACATTATTTTGGTTTTCATGTGAATTAAAAATGTAATCAGCTGCTGGTTTTTCCTGTTTGTCTCGTTCCTCTCACAGGTTTCACTCTTCAGATCAACAGTTATTAACTTTTCGTTTATCTAAAAGCTAAACGTAGCTGCGTCGTTTCTTCTTTCATAACTTCAGTTTTTAGTTTTGCTGCTCGTCATGATGAGTTCAGGATTCATCAGGATGCTGTTTCACTCCAAACAGTTTGATCCTGACTGATGTGATCAGCTTTAAATAATCAATAAAGTTCTGCTGCTGTGTGTGAATGTGTTCAGTGAGTGGAGAGCTGCGTCTCTGTCCATGTGGAATATTTATCTTGTTATCGTTGACTATGAACATCCTCATTGATCCAGGTCAGAGTTATTTCCAGACAAACAGCTGATTGAAAGGCAGCTGGACTCAGAAGAAGTTTCAGCTCTTATCTGAGCAGCTTCAGTTCCATCACACATCAGTCTGTGTGAGTCCAGCTGCCGTTCAATCAGCTGTCTGCTCAGAAACAGACTGATGTTCCTCCTGCTGGTTCATGATAAATACATTTAATCTTTGCAAACAGAAATGATGTTTATTTGCATCCAGAGCAGTAAAGATGTAAACAGGACCGACGTCAGCCTTCATCTGCTGGAGGAGGAAGGAGGCGGGGCCTACCAGCAGGATTTATGACATCACAGCCAGCCTGGAGCCAATCGTGGTCCAGAATGTGACGACGTGAAGCAGAAACATCTGGAGTCCTCCAACCTGTGACGAGTTTAAGAAGAAGGAGGAGGAGGAGGAGGAGATGCTTTATAAGAGTTTGAATGTGATTATTAGACTTTATTAATAGAGAACACATTATTAACGTCTGCAGAGGATCTTCAGGGTCATTTTTATGCGGCTGGTATCTTCTCTACTGCAGCAGAGAGTCTGAACACTTCCTCCACCTTTGATCCATCTCAGCTGTGATTGATTCCAGATCAACATGTGACTGTGATCAGCTTCATTAGGAACACCTGCAGCACCTAATCAATACAACACCAACAGGGTTGACATCAGTTAGTTCAGCCTTTGTTGACGCTGTCAGAAAGATGATCATTCTATTTTCTGTTTATTAGTGAGGTCATCCTGGGAGCCGCTGCTGTTCTGCTCTGTTTCACATTAAACAAGGGTTCCTATTATTTTGTCCACTAACGTTCCTGATGAAGCTGTGATCATCATCATCACTTTCAGCTCAACATTCAAAAATATCAAAAGTCTAATTAACAAACAGAAGTTTAGCTTAAATTTGAACCCTGACCCTTTCAGAATAAAACGTCCTGAACGTTCTGCCGTTAAAGCGCCGCAGAAGAAGAAACAGCGATGACGTCATTAAAACAGTCAAAGCTCAAACCTCCTCCTCCTCCTCCTCCTCCTCCTCCTCCTCCTCCTCCTCCTCATCATCATCATCATCATCATCATCACTCCACACAGATCACATGATTCATGACGTCATCGTTTATTCACTCAGAGCTGCAGACAGGAAACTCTTTATAAACATGTTTCCACTCAGGTGGTTTTTTTCATTTGTGCATAAAATCAGGAGATGAAACATCAGCAGCAGCTTCAGCAGCAGCAGCAGAGGTAGAGGAGGAGAAACCACTTCATCCTGTCACAACGTTTACTAACATTTACATTTACTAAACACCATCGAGCTTCAGTCTCTGTAGATAATAATGATAATAATAATAATAATAATAATAATAATAATGTCTGTATTTATAGAGCACCTTTTAAAAACAGAGTTTACAAAGACAGACGAAGCAAAGACATGAAACACAAACAACAACAGGTTTGACCTTAAAGATGGCGGCTGAAGACAAAGAGAGACGATAAAGATCCAAAGTTTAAAATAAAGATCTAAAGACAAACATCAGTCTGTAGAAACCAGTTTAAGCAGTGATTTAACAGAAGTCAGTGAATCTGCAGCCTTTTCTCTCCAGACAGGTCGCTGCAGAGTCGACAGTCGTCTTTAGATTGAAGCCTTTGGACCAATCAGCAGGTCCAGCTGAAGATCTGAGGCTGCAGGCTGGTAGAGGGTCAGCAGGTCTGTCAGCTGTGAGGAGGATCGTCTGCAGCTTCATCTTTGTTTCCTCGTGAGGACGCTCATCGTCACTCTTCAGCCTCTAAATGAACTCTGACCTTAAACCAGGTCCTCTAAAAGCTCTGTGAAGCTGTGAATGTGTTCAGACACACTGAGGGAAGCAGAGCGTTAACCTTCCACATTCATTACATACAGAAATGTCTTTGTTTCTCTTGTTTTGGACTCTTTGTGTCGCTTCACGTGATGCTTCAGAGGAAAGCTCGTCTCATGTCTCTTAAAACAAATGTCCTCGTTTCCTCTCCTCGTTTGGTTTCCTCACGTCTCTCCTGCATCCTCGGTGGGCGGAGCTAAGACGCAGTGAGGGAAACATGGATGCAGCCTCAGTCTGTAGTGTCACCTGTGGTCTCTTTACTTTAGTTCCTGTTTTATTTTGAAAGGTTTTCTCCTTGTGTGTGGTCACTTCCTGTGTATTTACAGTCCAGTTTTCATGTTATGTTTTATTTCCTGCCTTCTGTCTCTGCAGCTCTGCACAAACAAACATGTTAGTTTGTGAGTCTGAACTACAGTAAACAGGAAGTAGCAGCGTTACTTCCACCTCTGCAGCGTGCGTGTGTGTGTTTGTTTCTGTCAGCAGTAGTTTAGATAAATAAATGCTTCATATCTGCAGGGATGCTTCTGAGCGTCCACACGCTGCAGGTTTAGCAGATGACGGAGGATCCAGACGCTGTAAATCCGCCGTGCAGTAACGACACCGCCGGGATCGCTCCCGTCCACCGTCACTTCTAGATTTTCCGAGTCTGGCAGCGGCGGCGGGTCCCCGCTCGGCTGCGGTCGTCAGGAGCGGCGAGCGCGGGAGCAGCGGCAGGTTCTCTGAGGTCATCTCCTCCCCACCGTGCCGTTGCCTCCACGCTGTTTTATCTCCTCTCTGTGTACACAAACAATTATGACTCACTGTTATTTCACTTCTTATTCTCCTGACAGAGGAGACGATCGGCCTCGTGCACGGAAACAAACCGCCGTGTGTGCGTGCTTCAGATCCAGGCAGCCACTTCCTGTTTACTTGTTTGTTTCTGCAGGTGTAGGAGGCAGGTTGCCCCGGTAACGGTCACTCTGCGCGAGGCCTCGTTCACCTGGACCTGCAGGATGTGATGAAGCAGAGCAGCACGGCGTCTGCGTCAAACACATCAGGTTCAAATAAACCCTTAAAAGTTTTCTCGCTGTTGATCGGCGGGGTCAGCCACACATGCCGGTTGCCGCGGCGACGAGGGGCCGCGAGGAGAAAAGCACAGAAAGTGCAGCCAAGACAAGAGAAAACACACTTCGGGAGGTCAAAGGTCAGCATCCCTGGAGCCGGGAGCCGGGCCAAGTGTTAGCAGTGATTACTGTGTCAGAGTAATGATCCTCATACTGAAGCCATCAGAGAATGACGACATCACAGCCAAGAACACACACACACACACACACACACACACACACACACACACACGCACACACACACACATATCCCAGCTTTAACGTTGCTCCTGCGGTTTGAGGATCGTCGGCTCCTCCCGCTGCAGGTGGCTGCTGCTTTAACGCCCGCCGCCTTTGAATACAGAACTCAAAGACTTGGACACCTGAACTCCCTGAAGATGAGAGGAGAAGAAGAAGAGGAGGAGAGAGGAGGAGAGAGGAGGAGGAGGAGGAAGAGGAGGAGGAGAGAGGAGTTGATGTCTCTCTGCGGGATCGATCGGCTCCCAGGAGGTCGGTTTCTGGAGGAAGCTGATTGGCTCCATCTGGATCAGATCTGCACGCTGCACGGAGCAGATAAATCCTCTCTGCTGGTTTGTACTGGTTCCATCCCACTGAGCCCAGTCAGCCCACTGAGCCCAGTCAGCCCAGTCAGCCCACTGAGCCCAGTCAGCCCAGTGAGCATCACTGCTGTGTGCTCCTGATGATGATGATGATGGTAAACAGTGGAGCCAGCAGAGATCAGCTGCTGTCTCACTTTGTTCAGTATCTATCATTTATCTTCATGTTTGGATCCAGATCATCAATAAACTGATCGACTGACCAGCTGATCGATCTGATCAGAAACCCGTCAGTGCTGCTCTGGGTCACATGACCCTTCACCAGCGTTACTGCACATGCTCAGTAGCGTCCGCCTCACACAGAACTACACGACGCTGTTCTGAGTGTTTTTAATCAGATAGATGAGCTCTGATACAAACACAGTGCTGTCAGATCAGTTCATCAGCAGACCAGAAACATCCAGAGTCAGTTTGGATCATGTGATCATTTCTCCAGCTGCACTTCCTGTAAATAAACTCACAGTCTCCGTCAGAGTTCACTGAAGCACTTCCTGTTCCTGCAGCAGGTGTTACTGTCCTTCACCGTCAGAAGGTTGGTCTGCTGGCTGCTGAGGTATCTTAAAGACTCTCCTTCACACGTCTGTAAAGAACGTGTTTGAGTGTTTGGACTGATAATTAGTGTCTGATGTGTTTGATTCTCCACAGAACTCTTAAATCATCGTCTTCATTAAAACTCTGTGAATCTGTAAATATCCTCCAGTTTGTTCCTGCTGGACACCAGATGTCTCCTCCTCCTCCTCTGTTAGAGTTCATCTCAGTGTTTGTGTTTCCACATCACACATCAGGCCGGAGCGTCAGCTGCCTCGCCTCGCCGCGCCGCGCCGCCATTGGCTCCGAACTCGCTGTGATGTCATAAATCCTGCAGGTACCGTCCATAAAACTGCAGATTGACGACTTTAGACTGTGTGAAACACGCAGCGGCCTCCTCTCATGATTTTATAAACGTCAGTCGGTTTCTGCTCCAACGACGATCTGCCAGCGAAACCACAGCAGAAGAAGAAGAAGAAGACCGGCGAGCATCGTGACATCACTGATCGATCACACGGACTGTTAACGATCAGCGATGTCATCTAATCAGCTGATCAGCTGGTAGCTCGTTACACGCTGACACAACTGAAGACGGAATAAAAACAATTAAAAGAATCAATATTATGTTTATAAACACGCCTTTGATCTGCATCTTATAGATTAACGCATCAATCAATGAACTGGAAACGGTGTGTGTGTGTGTGTGTGTGTGTGTGTGTGTGTGTGTGTGTGTGTCTCCAGATGTTACTCTGAGATTTAAGGTGAGAAACTTTCCTCCTTCAGCAGATGAAGGTGAAAACGAACACAGAGAAGAAGAAGAAGAAGAAGAAGAAGAAGAAGAAGAAGAAGAAGAAGAAAGGCTGCTTTATGAATGAAAGGACTTAATGATTAACGTGAAGTTTGGCCAACTCAGAGACTGTCTTGCATTTATAAAGTCTTCAGGGAACTTGTTTCAAAAGAGAAGAGTTGCAACAAACATGGCTGAATCTGTTGTCGGGGCCCCCGTTGACCTCCGCTCTTCTTCGTGGTCTTCATGGTCGTGCCGTACAGCTGCGGCTTCGGTTTACTGTTAAAGGTCGCAGGCATGAGGAATGTTTAATGTCCTCACTAGTATAGCAGAGTGAGTGTGTGCTGGAGGCGGAGCTGGCAGCGAGCTGAAGGTTTCATGTCTCTCATGTTTAAAGCTGAAAGTTGTTCAGTGGCTTTAAGATGCAGGAGAGAGAGAAAAAAAGAGCGAGCGAGCAGAGGAAACAAATGAAGAACATGTTTTCCAGATGTTTCTGTGTGAAGCGCTCTGCCAGATTCTCGGAGGAGGTGGATTTTAAACAAACGTATCTTGGCGATGGAGGACGAGGCCATCGCTCATTTTTATGTTTGAAGTTTCAAATGTTTTCATGTCTCCCCATCTGGAGAGGAAGAGAGAGCAAAGCATCGTGGGAAGAGAGAGAGAGAGCTCACCACAAAACGCTGCGACTGCCGCTCTGCATTACTGGCCCCGACTCACACACACACACACACACACACACACACACACACACACACACACACACACACACACGCACGTCACAGCCAAAACAAGCACATCAACACTTATTAAGACAGAAATGTAGAGTCACAAACACACAAGATACAAGTTTAACCAGAAAAACATGCAAGAAACCATCAACAAAAACACAAATACACAGTGACACACACTCCCAAATATGCACACGCACACACACACACACACACACACACACACGCACACACGCATCCATTATTGATGTTTATTAACTATAAAAATGAGCACAAAGTCCATTTATTTCAGATTTGAGGGGCTAGAAAAAAAAAGAAAAAAAAAAAGGTTGATGAGTCATCGGATTCCGGCGCCGTCACCTGATTGGACGGCGGATATTTTATGTTCCTGTGAAGGTTGTTCTGTGGTTTTTATCATCCAAGATCAGCTCGGTTCAACTTTGGCCCCGAGGACAGCTGTCCAACAGAAACACTGTTATCATGATGCATTCTGTGTTTGCAAAGGGAGGAGTTATTATTATATCGCATTGTTGCCTGCGTCACATGACCCGCACTGCAAACAGCAGGCTGGCTCTCTGATAAATCACGTCGCAGAGCGGCTTCAAGGCGCCTCCGACGTACAGAACACAACCAAACACTCACATGTTCAGTAATTACATCCTGTTCACCAAACACTCACAATAAACTCAAACTAGTCTGCTTCTACTGGATGAGGGTCAAAGGTCAAACTCGTTCAGACCACCGCCCCCCCCGGCGGCGGCGTCTCCTCTGCAGCTGCGTGTCTGCCTGGAGGCACCGGTGGTTCTGGTGGTTCTGGTCGGGTCCAGACTCATTTACTTCGCCTTGGTCCAACCAGAGGAGCCGCTGCCAGCTCTCATCAGCCTCTTCTCATCTCCTCTGGCTGACTTTAATCTCACAGTTTTCTGCAGTTTTTCTGAGTAATGTTTTTTTTCTTCTTGGACGTCCGCAGATGGTCCCGGCGCCGACAGGTCAGGAGCACTTCCTGTTGGTGTTCCGCTGCATAAACTGAGTAAACAGTGAACTGTGTGTGTGGCGTCACTTTCAGAGGACGAACACCGTCTGTTCAGCAGCCTGAAGATCGTCTTCTACCTTCTACAGTCTGCTTTCTGCTGCACAAGACTCAACACAAGACTGAGAAAACTGAGACGCTGACAGATTATCTTCCTGTCAGTGTTCAGTAGAGCTCACAGGTTTAATCATCAATCAATCATTTGGGATTAAAAACTAAACACTGCAGTCACTGAGCATCACAGCTGATGCAGGTTTAACAGACAAAACCTGACGCCTACATTACCCACAATGCACCTGGAGACCGTGGCGCGTCATGCTTCATCCCAGCGACCTCTGGAGTCGTGAAAAGCTTCGACGTTTGAGAAGAAACTGAAACATCTCGACAGTTTATCAGACGGATCGACTTCGTTCACGATGGTTCAGAGTCTGATGATCATCAGACGTTTAGTCCGCAAAGAAGAAGAGAGAGAGCCGCTGAGAGTGAAGCAGAACAGTAAAGTTGCAGCTAAACAGATAAACAACGAGCTGAAAGTCACTATAAAGCTCCGTGAAGCTGAGAGGAGCTGCAGAGTCTCTGATCATCATCATAATGAATTAATAAAGTACGTTCGTCCTCACTGTGAAGCTGCTGTCAGTTGGTCAGATGGTTCGTTAACATCTGAGACGTCGTCTGTGGAAACAAACACTCTGATTGGTTGAACCATCTGTCGTCCCGCCCACAGCTGCCAGTACTTCCTGTCTGGATGCTGATTGGTTCGGTGAGAGCCTAAACTGAAGCCCGACGCTGATGTTTGAACCTCCTGACGCTGCGTTCGCTCCCGACCGGTCGAGTCAGGTTCGACCAGCTGGTTCAAACTCACACCGAGCTCTAAACGTGTTGGTCGTCTGATGTGAACGTACCTGACGTCCCTGCAGAGGAGCAGCGAGTGTTTTATCCCTGCAGGTCTGTGACATCAGCAGCCAAAAGATCGCAGAGCAGATTTTAAACAAAAATCAGGATTTGGCTCCAAAAAGCCTCGGAGTGCTTTAAACTCGCCCCGAGCTCTCAGTCAGTAGTTCTGTAGTTAATAATAAACTTCTGTTAAAAATGAGCATGAAATCACAGAAACAGTAATAAAAACACACCACACACACACACACACACACACACACACACACACACACACACACACACGTGCAGGCTGAGTAATGTTCCTGATAACTGCTTCATGCTCGGCCTTTGCAGAACATTAATATCAGTTTACATTCAGAGTTTCTGGAGTCTAACGTGACGGTTTGGAAACGCTCGCCGCTCGCTCTCCCGGCCAGAAACAGCCTCGCACGCCCCCCAGGCCTGACCTCCTCTCCCACAGGTACCAGAGGGAGGAGACGCGCCAGCGGCCAGAGCCTCCGTCAGGAACCAATCAGAGAGGCCCGCACAAGCGAGATCACTCCTGACAGGCGCACCTGAGAGCCGATCAATACCTTTATGTATCAGCGTCGGTCACATGACCTCCGTCTCTGCGGCTCCTTTCCTGTCTGCTTCAGTGTTGAATCCCTGAGTTTTGACTTGCAGGCAGCGTTTCTGCGTTTGACCTTGTTTGACCTCTGACGTCAGAATAAAATGAATCCTTTAACAACGTTAGCAGCAATTTAATATTAGCATACTGTAATAAAACTATCTGCCATCAGAGTCCAGCAGCGTGGCAGCAGCAGCTATGACATCACTGCAGCTCGTCAACATCCATCAAACTCAACAACGCTTTCTTAGAAAGTGAATTATCCAACTTTCAGCTGGAAGCTGTGCTCTGTGAAAACCTGGACAGCGTTCAGCTCTGCCTGCCCTGCTGCCACCGCCTGTAGGGAACAGCCGGACCAGCCTCACACTGCAACGCTGGAGGTAACGCTGGAGCTCAGGCTGGAGTTCAGGCTGGAGTTCAGGTTGTAGTTCAGACTGTAGTTCAGGCTGTTGTTCAGACTGGAGTTCAGGTTGTAGTTCAGGTTGTAGTTCAGGTTGTAGTTCAGGCTGGAGTTCAGGTTGTAGTTCAGGTTGTAGTTCAGGTTGTTGTTCAGACTGGAGTTCAGGCTGTAGTTCAGACTGTAGTTCAGGTTGTAGTTCAGGTTGTAGTTCAGGCTGTAGTTCAGACTGTAGTTCAGGCTGTAGTTCAGACTGTAGTTCAGGCTGTAGTTCAGGCTGTAGTTCAGGCTGTAGTTCAGGTTGTAGTTCAGGTTGTAGTTCAGGCTGTAGTTCAGGCTGTAGTTCAGGCTGTAGTTCAGGCTGGAGTTCAGGCTGTAGTTCAGGTTGTAGTTCAGGTTGTAGTTCAGGTTGTAGTTCAGGCTGTAGTTCAGACTGTAGTTCAGGCTGTAGTTCAGACTGTAGTTCAGGCTGTAGTTCAGACTGTAGTTCAGGCTGTAGTTCAGGCTGGAGTTCAGGCTGTAGTTCAGGTTGTAGTTCAGGTTGTAGTTCAGGCTGTAGTTCAGGTTGTAGTTCAGGCTGTAGTTCAGACTGTAGTTCAGGCTGGAGTTCAGGTTGTAGTTCAGACTGTAGTTCAGGTTGTAGTTCAGGCTGGAGTTCAGACTGTAGTTCAGGCTGTAGTTCAGACTGTAGTTCAGGCTGGAGTTCAGGTTGTAGTTCAGACTGTAGTTCAGGTTGTAGTTCAGGCTGGAGTTCAGACTGTAGTTCAGGCTGTAGTTCAGACTGTAGTTCAGGCTGTAGTTCAGGCTGTAGTTCAGGCTGTAGTTCAGGTTGTAGTTCAGGCTGTAGTTCAGACTGTAGTTCAGGCTGGAGTTCAGGTTGTAGTTCAGACTGTAGTTCAGGTTGTAGTTCAGGCTGGAGTTCAGGCTGGAGTTCAGGTTGTAGTTCAGGTTGTAGTTCAGGCTGTAGTTCAGGCTGTAGTTCAGGCTGGAGTTCAGGTTGTAGTTCAGACTGTAGTTCAGGGTTCCGTTTCACAAAGCAGGTTTAGTGAAAACTCAGAGTTTTTAACCCTGAAATGAGGGAATCTCAGAGGTAACTCAAACCAGAGAAAGAGTTGTAACTCTCGCCTGTTTCACAGAGAGAGGTAACTTAAGCTCTCGGTCAGTTACCATAGTAACAGTCTCTATGAACCTAACCTGATCAGGACCAGGTTTTTCTCAGTGAACCTGAGTTTCTCTCTGGCTCCGCCCTCTTTCAGAGCCACAAACACTGCGTCTGATTTCCTCGTTCAGTCAGTCAGCAGGTTAAATAATCAGAGTCAGTTTATCAGGGTCCATCAGTCTCAGCAGGTCGTCACTTTTTCCACTAACATCCTTTATAACGATCCTGAGGATGAAGGTTTGAATTAAATATTGATCTGATGGTTATCAGACGTTGCAGAGATGTTCTAACACTTCCAGACAGACAGATTATTTGACTGATTAGAAGTCTGTGTGAGTTTAAACAGGCTTCATTATTTAACAGAACATGTTATATATGAGACATTTATGTGTGAAACCAGCTTTATGTTAATAAAACAGCTGCACAGTCAAACAGCCGCTTAATATTTACTTTACAATGTAAAACATGATCAGAATGAGGAACCATCATCAGATGAAGCAGAGGTCTTAACTGTTTGTTATGTTTTTATATTTCATCCTAAACTGCTGCCATGTGCACTCCTCCCTGTGGGATCGCACCTCAATGAATAAATTAATATTCTGCCATTCAAGCAGTTTAATATTATTGTGATTGCAAACATTAAAACATTTAAACATTAAAACATTAAAACATTTAAACTTCACACTGACCCGATCAGCAGCAGTCTCTTCTGCAGCTGCAGCTGTTGTTGCTCTTCTTTCTGAAAACATGTTCAAACTCGCCGTATGAAGCGTTAAGATTTCTGATTCTAGTGGAAAACACGCCGCCCTGCGCTTCCCCGTTGCCATGGTGACTCGTCTAATCAGGGCTCTATTGATGCTTTTTACAGCTGTGGCGCTGAACTCCAGGTGAAACTACTGCGAGCTGATTAAACAACTCCAATCAGCTGATCTGGAAACTCAGAGAGAAACAGACTGCTGGTTGTTGTAGTTTAATGGTTGTAGTTCAGGTGTTTGTGTAGTTTGATGGTTGATAGTGTATTAATGTGTATCTTGTGCAGCTCTCTGTAGTTTCAGCTCGTCTTGTTTGGGTTGAACATCGATGTGTTTCAGTGGTTCTGATCCGTGTGAACATGTCCGTGTCTGCAGTGAGGATGGAAACATGTTTGTTTCTGCAGATGTGTCACAGTCTGAACATCTGGCCTCAGTATTGATCCTGCAGGTAATTAATCAGACACTAATGTAGATCTCTCAGTGTGAACCTGATGCTGACTGACAGGAACTTCAGCTTTGGCTCTTGTGTTCAGATTAAAGTGATGACGGCGCTGCGCTGAGTCTCAGGAGCAGAAGCCGGTGTTCCAGTTTCAGGCCGAGGATGACGACACCGAGCGGGTTTATTTTTAGAGGCGCTGGTGATTCTGGGAACAATGGGAGGAGCAGTGGGAGGACTGGGTCAGCGTGGCAGGCTGAGACAGTAAAAACCTTCACAGCTCGCTGACATGATCGCTGACCTTTGAATGTCAAACAGGCAAAAAAAAAAAAACAACATTTGAGCGGCTCAGGTGATGATGATGTCATCCTGTCGATCATTGACCCGCATCGCCCGCTTTCAAGGCCGGTCGAACCGCTTTGTTTGATCACCGTTTATCAATCAAAGTAATCAAAAGCTCTTATCAGTATGTCACACACACACACACAATCACACACACACACTCTCACACACACACACACACACACACACACACACACACACACAGAGTTGACATCACTGAGTTTCAAAGCTGTGGCAGAATTATGGAAGAAAAACCTTTAATTTAATGAACTTTTCATATTTTCGTCTTCAAACTCACAACTCTTCCTGCTATTAAATAGATGTATGCACACACACACACACACACACACTCACTCACACACACACCTGTATGTATACAGATGATGATGACAGATTAAAGGAGATTACAGGTGTTGGACCTCCACGTGTCACCAGATCAGCTCCTTCTTATTGATCCTCTGATCATCATTGCAACATCATGCTGATAAAGATCTTCCTCATGTGGCGTTGTGACGATGATGATGATGACGATGATGGTGATGATGGTGGAGCAGAGCGCCGTCTGACACGTCAGCTGGTTGAGATCAGGTGACTGTGAAGGTCACAGCAGATGATTCACATCAATCAGACACTCCCACCAGGATGGACATGAGTCACCACAGGACATGTTTAACATACAACAGGTCTACATGTATGTTTATATACACATGTATGTAGACATGATCTCCCTCCCTCCTCCCATGGGGGGGTGGGGGGTCTCCTACCTGAGTTCTGGCAGTTTGAGGGTTCAGTATCTCAGCTGCTCTTCTGGGCCTCAGATCTGCTGGGAGCTGCTCTCCCAGTTTGTGGCTCCCAGCCTCCCAGTGCTCCCAGTGTTCCCAGTGCTCCCAGTGCTCCCAGTCCCACTGGCACCACTGCTGCTTTTACTCCCCACATCTTCTCCTTCTATTGTTTGAGCTTCTTGTGTATAACAGTGTATGAAACAGATCTTATTCTCTTCTTTTATCTCTTTTATTTCCTTTTCAGCTTCTTTTTTTAAATTTCCAAATGTAAAACTTTGAATAGTTTTTATCCGTCTTGCTTTTATATTCAGTTGAAGCTCTTTGAATGTTTTGTTGTTGAAATGTGTTGCAGCCTCACAGTTCAGTGACTCACTGCTCTCGTATCTGTTCTTCTTTATCTTTATTTATCTGCTTTGTGTCACTTTCTTTACATCAGTAATGTTTCCTGTCAGAGGATGAACAGCAGGGAGCTTTTCTCACTATTTGCAAATATCATCGATGGGCAACGGGTGGCCCGTGGACTGCATGCGGCCCGTCGTCTTCACTCAGTGAGCCTGTGAGTCACTTTCTAAATGCAGATGTTGCTGTGAGGGCAGCAGGAAGCGAGTTAACAGTTGAATACGGTGTTGGCGTTACTGATGTGCGTGCACGTGATTGGCTGACACGGCGCCCTGCTGGATGACATCATGTCGTGTCGTGAGTAAATTAATTCTTTAGTGCAGCTCAAAGAGTTTCTTGAATGAAACTCGCAGGAATAGAAAACCTGGAGTCAGACTGGTTTTGCTGGGATGTGTGAACGCTGGGCTGTGATTGGCTCCACACTGGCTGTGATGTCATGGACCCCTGCAGGTGCGTCCGGGTGTTGAACTGAGATTTAGTTGCTGAGTGAAGCTCAGAGCAGCGACGATCACCTGACTCCACAGACGGGCCTTTAAACGTCACGTCAGCTGATGTCAGAGCGCCGGCGGTAACGCGGGTTCAGTGGCAGCAGGTGACCTCTGATTGGCTGCAGTCAGCTGTGTGGAGCTCCGGCTGCTGTTTGCTGTCGTGCGGCTCCGTGTTTACCGTCCGCCGGGCCGACTGTTTGCTCAGAGGCCGGACTTCACCCGCTGGCCGTTGCCGTGACGACGACCTCTCCTCCTCCTCCTCCTCCTCCAACATCATGGATGAAACATGTCAGACTTCTTCCTCTCGCCATCTGCTTCCTCTCTGAGGTTTCAGACGATCATCACACTCACAAGATTAAACAAATAAAAGACTATTTTTGTGTTTCTCTGTTATATTTGTGGTTTTTCCTCCACATCATGACCGTATTAATGTTGTTGTT
>CM055839.1:36576001-36651001 GCA_029490765.1 Euthynnus affinis | reverse complement strand
GGGTCAAATTTGACCCGTTTTAAAGTTTAGATGTGTGAAACAAACAAGACTTCATTCCATCCTCTAGCAGGCCGACAGGATACCATAAACACGTTTTAATATTTTTATATTTACTTACATCTGTTGTGTTCGGGTCAAATTTGACCCGGGTTGTAATTATGCAGAGAAAAAACAAAATAAAAATATTAGTAATAAAATCCTATAAAAATGGTGTAATAATATTATAATTATTATTTTTAAATCATTTTGTTCATCGTTTGCCTCTCATGGTTTTATAATGTTTTTGTGCCTGTTCATCATAAAATTTAACCAGTTTTAAACTAAAAACGATATGTTGTAAGTTAATGTGGTAGATATATGGTTATATATATATATATATAGTTCTGTGGTTGTGGTTGAATAAGAAGTCACTGAGCAGATAAAACATGTTTCTGGGTGATAATTATTATTTTTTCAGTGGTTGTTAATTAATTCAAACGTGGGTCATATTTGACCCGCTGGCACTGGAGGCCTTTTCTAACATCAGAAGGATTAATTAACTTTAAAGTTGTTAAAACATCTGACAGCTTTAATATAAATTCATATTCAGAGTTCAGTCTCAGTTCTTTAGAAATAATAAATAATAAATCTGTGAGTTTTGCTGCTGATGAACAGAAAACGTGAACAAACAATGAAAAACACAGGTGTGAACTTTTATAACTGAATTTTAATTTAAATGCACGTTAGCCCAGGTTCCTCTGATATAAAAAAGCTGAGTGACGACAGAGAAATGCTGCCCAGCAACATTCAGACCAAAGCAAAAAAAAACAAAAACAAAAACATGACAAACATCTGAAGAAATCATTTTTACAGAAACATCACGACACAATCAAACGTTTCCTAATTCAAGACCAGAATATTCCAGCGTCTCCTCTTCAGACACGCTGCTCCGACATGCAAACACTCTACAAACATGCTGCTGTTTGGAACAAAGTGTAGAAAAAACCAACCATAGAAAAGTGAAAAAGATGGAAGGCTGCTCGCCCAGCGCCGCCGGCGTTCCCACAGCGTTCCCACAACGTTCCCACAACGCTCCCACAACATCTCACACCCAGAAAACAAACAAACACTCATAAATATCATCAGACTCATTTTAAACATTTTAACAGAGCTGAGCGTTAAAAACCAAACATCATATTATTTTTATTATTTCACATGAATCTTTGTTAAAACTGTTTTTTTTATTCTTCTGTTTTTATCTCGTTTATTTAAAGACAAACATCAGTGAAGTGTTTTTTTTTTACTTTAATGACTTTAATAATTAACAATAAATAACATTTACTGATGAATTTTCCACAGTTTGGGTTTAAAATCTGTTTTATTTTTAATAAAATAAATAAATATATAATTCTAATCACTCTTAATGCTTCAGTTTGCAGAAGTAGCTCCTCCCACCTCGCCACTCCATACAGGAAGTGTTTACGTTTGTTTTTGGTTGGGAGGCCAAACGTCACGGAGGAGAACGCTGTGGGAACGTTTGGGGAACGTTATGGGAACGCTGTGGGAACGTTTGGGGAACGCTGTGGGAACGCTGTGGGAACGTTTGGGGAACGCTGTGGGAACGCTGTGGGAACGTTTGGGGAACGTTTGGGGAACGTTGTGGGAACGTTTGGGGAACGCTGTGGGAACGCTGTGGGAACGTTTGGGGAACGCTGTGGGAACGCTGTGGGAACGTTTGGGGAACGTTGTGGGAACGCTGTGGGAACGTTTGGGGAACGCTGTGGGAACGTTTGGGGAACGCTGTGGGAACGTTTGGGGAACGTTGTGGGAACGCTGTGGGAACGTTTGGGGAACGCTGTGAGAACGTTTGGGGAACGTTGTGGGAACGCTGTGGGAACGTTTGGGGAACGCTGTGGGAACGTTGTGGGGAACGTTTGGGGAACGTTGTGGGAACGTTGTGGGAACGTTGTGGGAACGTTTGGGGAACGCTGTGGGAACGTTGTGGGGAACGTTGTGGGGAACGTTTGGGGAACGTTGTGGGAACGCTGTGGGAACGTTTGGGGAACGCTGTGGGAACGTTGTGGGGAACGTTTGGGGAACGCTGTGGGAACGTTTGGGGAACGTTTGGGGAACGTTGTGGGAACGTTTGGGGAACGCTGTGGGAACGCTGTGGGAACGTTTGGGGAACGTTGTGGGAACGCTGTGGGAACGTTTGGGGAACGCTGTGGGAACGTTTGGGGAACGCTGTGGGAACGTTTGGGGAACGTTGTGGGAACGCTGTGGGAACGTTTGGGGAACGCTGTGAGAACGTTTGGGGAACGTTGTGGGAACGCTGTGGGAACGTTTGGGGAACGCTGTGGGAACGTTGTGGGGAACGTTTGGGGAACGTTGTGGGAACGTTGTGGGAACGTTGTGGGAACGTTGTGGGAACGTTGTGGGAACGTGGCGCTGAGGAGGACGAGCAGCTCTCTGACTCAGACAACAACGTTCCTGGAGGAAAAAATCCAGGAAAATAAAACTCCACACCTGCACAAAGCTGATCAGCTGATCAATGATCAATAACCAATCAATCAATCATCTGGTTCCAGCTGCTGCTTCTCTGATTCATCTCATAAAAATTCATCTTTTGTTTGTATTTTAGAAGAAACAGTTTAAAGATTCATCGCCAATAAAAAGTCACATGATTAGATGACGTCATCGCCGTGGAAACAAACAACCAGAGCGACTGTAAACAACAACAACAACATGAAATATGATAATAAATATGATCTGAAATGAGCCGAAGAGAAAACAGATGTTTGTTCTCTGTCGGCTGTTGTTTGTTGTTGTTTGTTTGCTGGACGGCGGCGGCGGCGTCTCCGTGGCGACGCTTCGTTAACTTTCAGCCGCCGCTGTGATCAGCTGACCAGGCTCCGCCTCTCTGACTCCGTCTGGACACAAACATCACGAGTGCGCGGTGAAACCAGCGTAAAGGACGATTCTGTTTTAACCACGGCGCTCTGCGCTCGCTCTGAGCTTCAAATGGCGTGAACGGCGAGGAAAAGAGCGGAATCGTCCTTTAGGCGTTAAAATGTAGTGAACGTACTTACAACCTTAAATCTCATCAGGTTTACACATTTTCAACAGAACAACATACACATCCTAGAAAAGGGAAGTTTAACAATTTACATCTTCGTCCTTCGGCGGTGGCGGCGGAGCGCCAGACGGCGTCCGCGGCGCCCCGGCGGACTCTGGAAACAGGAAGTGTTTGTGGCTCCTACAGACGCCTGCTGGTCAGAGTCTCAGTCTGCAGGAGCTCACGTCTCCAATCAATCAATCAATCAATCAGTAACATGTGACCAGTCGTCCTCAGAGTTCATCAGTCCAGAAACTTTCTGAATGAGACTCGATTTAAACTTCAGCTGAAAAATGAAAAATTATGTTTTTAAACATTTTAACAAATCTCTCAGAACCAGATTCACCGGTCTGTGAGATCCCTTAAAAAGTTCTCCGGAGCTGGAAAAGGAAAACCAAACGTCTCCAGGAGGATTGTGGGAACCCTGATGGACATTTTGGCAGCTGGGGGGGGGGGGGGTCGGGGTCAGAGGTCAGAGGTCATTCAGGATTAAATATGACAGAAGAACTGAAGAAGCAGTGAAGAAGAAAAAGTGATGTCATGTTTCCAAAGTGAAAAAGTTTCCAGAAAACCTGCAGCAGGTGAACGTCCCTGTGGCTCCGCCCCCTCACTGCCCGTTGGCCGGGGCGTTGTTGGGGGCGGGGCTGGCGCCCTCGGCGCCGGCGGGCGGCTGGACGTTGTCGGCCAGGTTGTGAGCGTGCTCCAGGAAGAGGTCTTTGAGCACGCTCAGCTCTTTGCTCAGCAGTTTGATTTTGGCCTCCAGCCGCTCGTTCTCCTCCTTCAGCTCGTTGACGCGCTGCTGCGTGTCCATCGCCTTCTGCTTGCTGCGCATGCGGCTCTTCTTCACCGCCAGGTTGTTGCGCTCGCGGCGCTGGCGGTACTCTTCGCTGTCCTTGTCTGCCAGGGGCTTCTTCATCTTGCTGGGGGGGACGGCCTTGCCGCCGGCGGCTGAAGGGTTGGCGGGGATGAGCTGGGGAACCTGCTGCAGTCCGGCGACCGCCGTGGGCAGAGACGAGGAGGCGGCGGCGGCGGCGTGGGCCTGGCTCTGGATGACGCTCACGCCGTTGTTGTCAGATGTGGTTAGTTTCGCCTGCGACGGCCGGCTCATTTGGATGTGCTGCCTGCAGCTGCTGAATGCTGAGTCTCCTCAGGCGTAGAGATGAAACAGGAAGCAGAAGATCGACCGAACGGAGCCTGAAGAGGAGAAGGAAACGTTACTGTCAGGACCAGCGATCAATACACTGTATGTCTGTATCAATCAATACACTGTATGTCTGTAACAATCAATACACTGTATGTCTGTAACAATCAATACACTGTATGTCTGTAACAATCAATACACTGTATGTCTGTAACAATCAATACACTGTATGTCTGTATCAATCAATACACTGTATGTCTGTAACAATCAATACACTGTACGTCTGTATCAATCAATACACTGTATGTCTGTATCAATCAATACACTGTATGTCTGTATCAATCAATACACTGTATGTCTGTAACAATCAATACACTGTATGTCTGTATCAATCAATACACTGTATGTCTGTATCAATCAATACACTGTATGTCTGTATCAATCATAACTTTAACAGATCAATACATGGATGTAAATACTGAACTGTTATTCATTAAAATAATATCTGACACCTATCAGCTATCAGAGCATCACACCAGTCAATTCATCAACCAATCAATCAATCAATCAATCAATCAACAGTTTGACTGGTCTGATTGATCTATAATCTGTGTATTGATAAAGCTCTTTGATTGATTATCAGCTGAACACAGGATCAGTCTGATCAGCAGAGTTTAAACCAGCACAGATGTTCTGAAGTTGAGGTCAAAGGTCAGTTATTAATTATTTGTTAGTTTTGTGTTGAAGTGTTAATTATTGGGATTATTGATTTTAATGTTGCTCTCTGCGTCTGTTTAGTGTCAAACTGCATTTTATCCAACAAACGTTCAAACTTTGTTTTTAACAGTTTGAGATGAAATAAAATCTTAAATTCAACAGTTCCACTAAAATCTATTAAATATTTCTTTCAGCCTGTTTTAAGTCGTTTTAATGTTTTGTACGTTTATCAGCTCAGAAAACAGCCAGTAAAGCGTCAAAGTGAAAATCAGCAGTGAGTTTTTGTTTTGTTCTGATAAACAGCGGCGATGCTTATGAATGGAGCCACGCTAGCTAACTAGCTTGTAGCTAACTAGCTTGTAGCTAACTAGCTTGTAGCTAACTAGCTTGTAGCTAACTAGCTTGTGTTTTAAAGCAGCTGGTAAACATCAGAAGGTGTTTCACTGTTTCTCTTCCTGTCTGTGGCGCCGCCTGAAGCAGCTGAGGTACAGGGTTACACCTCAGGACGAGCAGACCTGTTGATAATTTTGTTTTGTTTACATGTTGTTGTTATTTACTCAGCTGTGTGTTTAGTTCAGTAACTGTTCTCTGTTTTAATCAGCTGGAGTTCAGTTACTCCTCCCTCCACACAGCTCCAGATGTGATGCCAACAACTTCACTGTTTGTATACGTTGTTCTCTGCCAGCGATGGGATGTGATACTATGCACTTGTGCCTGAGCTGGTTTCCATGGGAACGCAGCTGTCCATTGTTCTGTGGAGGCTTTCATCAGGAAGTAGGTGTGGTTTCAATTAAACTGGGTTGGAAAGATGGTCCCCCCCCCCCCCCCCCCCCCCCCCCCCCTCCTGTCTCTGAGAGCCCACATATGACGCGATAATTGGTCGGATTGTTGTTCTGTATGGCCAATTAGCAGCGCGGCTGTGATTGGTCGGCGCGTTGCCATGCAGCCAGTCAGCTGTGCGCAGGGAAAAGCGCTCCGGGTGGAACCAGCAGCTCCGGCTGTTGCCTGCTGTTGCATCATCATCGGCTGCCTTTGTGCCGACAGAGGGAAACTCCGGAGTCATGCGGGGCTGAGCGCTAATCTCAGGTTTTAGGTGACTTAAAAAAAGGTTTGACCGAAATAAAAAACACCGACACGGCGGATAAATCCAGACAGGTCGCTTCAAGTCGGTGAATTTTGAATTTCGAAGCACTTTTAACAACTTTTTCTTCCCTCGAAGCCGCTAACAGATGGTTCACCACCTTTTGACTTCACAAGAAGCTTCTACACTTTACATTTACACGCTGACATGTGTTAAATCCGGATGTAAAGACCAACGAAGCCACATTTTCACTTTTCCTCTGACAGCCCGTTCAACCGGGCAGCTAGCCAGCTAGCCTCAGTTAGCCTCTCATGCTAACGGGCTCTAACCTCACTATTCGCGCTTCTTCTCCGACAAAACAAAGAGTTTAAAACACAGTTTACCTTCACGAGGCGGCGGTGGGCTCAACCATCCGTCAAAGTCGGAAAAGTTTGGGTAGAAAGTTGGAGTTTCGTCCCGTCTGTGTGAGCTGTGAGTGTTTTTGTTTGGAACATGGAGAGGAGCCGATTGCGAAATCGCTTTTACCATGTACGGCAATGATCCAGGATCAGCCAATCAGAGGCGAGGAGAGGGCAGCGAAGCGAGTAGTGGACCAATCGCGGTTGAGTGTGCCGCAGAGTGATGCAATACACAGGATGATTGACATGTCGTTCGACCAATCGGAAAGCGTTGTTGTCTGTTGGTTTTGTTTATGTAATATGAGGTTGGTCAAATGAGTTCAAACATGCATGACTTCATCTCTGAAAGGCGACATTTAACAACACTGAAACTATTCATAATACTTATTATATCCGCATTATTACTGCCAACAATAATACCATAGTTAACCTGAACTGTCTCATCACTCTGTTCAAAGAATCCACCTTCAAAATAATGTAAAATAAAGAGAAAACAGCCGATAAATGTGACATGTTACAGCGTTATTACATAAAGGAGAAAAACAAAGGCCAGTTATTATATACATACACTCATAAACAGCTAAAAAATATAATGTAATTTATATTTTAATATGTATAAATTAAACAAACTCTGTTTATAGTTAAATAGTAAGAAAACAAATATGTACGACTGCAATTTCTAATTATTTTAATTTATTACAATCTGTTGATTATTTCACTTCATTCACTGATTAATAGTTTGTTCAATAAAAGGTGAGTAAAAGGTGAAAAATGTGGGTCAGAAGTCTTGTTTACTGTCACAGAAAGCAGGAAACAGTCACATTTAAGACACCATGACTCAAAACTCTGTTATCAAAATAACTTAACGTGATTAATTTCCTGTCACTCAGTGAAATCAGTTAATAGTTGCAGCTCTAAAGTGTTAAAACATGATCCTGTAGATGTGAGCTGAACAGATTTAGTGTCTGTTGTTTCATCCTCCTGCTGCTGAAAGTACAAACTCACAAACCTGAGAATAAAAACACTTCGTTCATTAGTTTAATTAGTTCTGAGGGTGAAACAGTCGAACTTAAAGCTGCTGGACAGAAACTCTGAATCTCACTGATCAGGATCAATAAGTTGTCACTGAGAAGCTGCGTATTGATTATGTGATCAGTTCAGTTTTTACTTGTTTAATTCTGTTTACTTTTTTTTTTTTAATTTTAATTGATTTTCTTTGAACTTTCTTTAATTTCAGTTTATTTTCTCCAACATTAGTGGAGCTGCTTTCATCTGTTTTATCATAACACGTAATGACTTTATAAGTAGTTGATTTCTACAGAAGCTCCCTCGCTGCTTCTCTCTACCCTCTACCCTCCACAGACGGTAAAAACACTGAAGGAACACAATAAAAACACTTTTAAACAACAAAATAAACGACACGACTGTCTTTCAGCTCCTGTTTCTGCTCTCTACCAACATCCTGGGTTAGGGTTAGGGTTAGCAGTAATATCTGCTCTGTAGCTGCTAAACGCTCCACTACGTTCCCCAGCCAGTCTGCAGCTCGCTGTGTGTGTTTGAGCAGGTAGTTCACAGCAGCTTTCCACAGCTTCTCCTCTCTGAAAGCAACAGGGAGACACAGCTGTTCGTTTGGGGTTTTTTGGGTTTTTTTTTCTCTCTTTTGTTGGCTTTATTTTGCGATGTCACTCTGAAGTTACGCCTCGATTGCATCATTTCCTGTTACTATATGAAACTTTTAATTGTAGCTGCAGAACGACTGTGAGGACGAGAACAGCTCAGGTTAGCGTGTTAGCATGTTAGCATCTGATAATTAGCACCAAACATAAAGTACAGCAGAGGCTGATGGGACGCAGAGAGACGACGATCCGCAGCTATTCTGATCATCTAGTCATCGTTTTAGTCGTTTTTTTGCTGGTTGAAGCTTTTCGAACGTGATGATTTGAAGCTTTTTAGTGTCGTCCGTGACAATAAACTGAATATCTGAGTTTCAGACTGTTGCTGAGACAAAACAAACACAATAAAGACTTTAGAAACTTTACAGACTTTACAGACAAAATGATGAATGGATGAAATGTTGAGCTGCAGGCCTGATGGGAAGTCTCAGTGATCATAAACTGAATGAAGAATCCTCCTCTGGTGTCTGAACTCTGCAGCCAACGTCTGTGTTTATTCCCGATCAGTGATCAGCCAGAACCGCAGCTGATACACAATCAATACGCCGCTATGTGATCGGCGCTATCAACACCGCACCAGTCAGAGAGGTCGAAGGTCGGCGTGCTCCGACACGCCTGGTCTGAGTCACCCTGAGAGAAACAGAGGTCCAGAAACAGGAACAGAGACAAAACTAACATGTCAAACTAAAAAAAAAACGTCTCAAAGAGGAGAATCTGATGCTAAAAAGACTGTAAATGTGTCAGATATCCACAACAGAAGCTTCACACACACTTTAAATGTCTATCTGGACACACTGTGGATGAAGGAGATCTTTTAATATCCAGTATGAACAGGAGGAATGATTACAGCCAGGAAAACCTCTTTCACTGCTACTGTGGTAACCTGACTGCTGGTTTAACTGGGAACACTGGGGACTGGTCCTTTAAATCCAATATCAAGCACACAAAAAAAGAATAAATATCTAAACAAAATAAGTAAAATTAAACAATATTAGACTGTATAATCATTTATATATAATAAGTTTTAAGGCCTTCAGATAAAAGTTCCATATTTAATAAAACTTAAAATGTTTCCAGGATCCATCAGATTATTGATTAGCTAGTCTTCCTGAGGTTCATATTTAAACAATCAATCAATCATTTTTTTTATCTTTATGGCATCAAATCACATTAAAAGTCATCTGAAGCAGCTGAAACATGTTTAATCTCTCACTGACAGTAAACACAACATATTTGGCTTCTGGATTATTGATCAGAGATGGAAAACAAAGATATTTGTGATTAATTTATTGATTTACAGACACGTTAAAGTCAAAACACTAAAAACCCAACGATGACATCACCACCAATAAAACAGTAAACAAACAAACAGACATTTAAACTGAATGTTCTGAACATCTTTCCTGACATCTTATCGATCAGCCTGCTGATAAAGATCAATAAAAGTGATCAATAAGCAGGAGAAGGACTCCTCCACACATCCAGCCTGCAGTGTGTCTCTCCGCCGTCAGAGGGCGCTGCAGTCCAGGTTCTGGCTCTGCGGGTCGGAGCCGGTTTATCCTGAATAACCTCTGTTCCCCCTGCAGGGACCCCCCCCTCCCTCCTCCCTCCTCCCTGCCTGCCTCACCCCTCCCTCCCCCCTTCAGCCCGTATCTGCAGCTCAGAGGGAAGTTTTTATTCTGTGAGCAGCCTCCACATGACAGCAGCTCAAACACGTTTAATGCTGGAAGACATGAAGCTTTTACAGGTTTACATCTGACAGATTATAATAAAAAAAAAAGAAGAAAAGAAGCGTCTGTTTGTGTTAAATTCATTTAAAAGGACATTAATGTTAATAATAAAAGGAACAAGATCAATCAGACGTTATTAACTGTGATGTCTTCTCATTTTTTACATCGTGTTCAAGGTGAAGAAATGAAGTTTTGCTGCGTGATAAACTCATGTAGCTCTCTTCTTCTCCTTAATAAATAACATTTACAGATGATGGGATGTGTGTTTCTGTGTTTCTGTGTCATTAAAGCCTCAAACATGATGACAGCCGAGTGTGATGTGAACTTATTGTTACAGCTGTCAGAGCTGCTCTGTGTTGGTGATTCACAAGTTCACAAGAGAAGAAGAAAAGAAGAAGAAGAAGAAGAAGAAGAGGTGTCATAAATGTAATAACCTGCATGTTATCATGTGTGCAGGCAGTGATATGAGCCGCTCCCTGCTGCTTTATAACACAAACACGTGTTAGAGGAGAGAAATAAACCAACATGCTCACTCTGACTTCAGTATGAAAACACTTCTGAATGAGTTCGCTGAGAAATGAACGCGGAGGAGAATTCACTCACTTTTTTTTTATTTGGGGTTTTTTTTTCTTTCTTTCCTCGGAGAAGCGTTTGTGTGCAGTGACAGCGGGTTAAATCCAGGACTGCAGTGTGTGTGTGTGTGTGTGTGTGCGCGTGCCTGTGCGTGTGCATGTGTGAGTGTGTGTGTGTGTGTGTTCCCGCCCACCGCTCCTGCTATATAACCGCAGTTTGACAGCTCAGAGTTTACTGAGCAGAGGGATCAGACCGACGTCCCGCTGCTTCTCTCCGCCGGATCAGAAATAAAAAGCCTCTCACTCTCCTCGCGCTTCTCGCAGCTTTCTTCCGCGCATGTCTGCAGCTGTCTGACCCCCCTCTCACCTGAGGACCTGACAGCGGACCTAACTTTCTCCAAACTGGATTCCCGGAGCTCCTCGCCATGCATGCCCGGGTTTAGATTCTCCATGGAGCTCTCTAACCTGTACGAGGTCGCGCCCCGGCCACTAATGAGCAGCCTGCCCCACGGCCAGCAGCCCTCCTCCGGCTACAGAGACCCGGCAGAGCTCGGCGGTGAGATCGGAGACAACGAGACCTCCATCGACCTGAGCGCCTACATCGACCCGTCGGCCTTCAACGACGACTTCCTGGCCGACCTGTTCCACCACAGCTCCCGCCAGGAGAAGCTGAAGATGATGAGCGGGGAGTACGACCCGGTGCAGTGCGGCCCGGGGCCCCAGCAGCTCTACATGTCCAACTACATGGAGTCCAAGCTGGAGCCCATGTACGAGCACAACCCGCCGCGGATCCGACCGGTGGCCATCAAGCAGGAGCCCCGGGACGACGAGGACCTGAGCCCGGCCATGCCCCCCAACTACCACCACCCGCACCCGCAGCAGTACTCCCAGCATCCCCAGCAGCAGCAGCAGCCGCAGATGCCGCACCTCCAGTACCAGATCGCGCACTGCGCGCAGACCACCATGCACCTCCAGCCGGGCCACCCGACGCCCCCGCCCACCCCGGTGCCGAGCCCGCACCAGCACCAGCACCACCACCAGCACCCCCACCAGCACCAGCACCAGCAGGGCGGCCTGAAGCTGCTGGAGCAGCGGGGAGGCGGGAAGCCCAAGAAGCACGTCGACAAGAGCAGCCCGGAGTACCGGCTGCGGCGCGAGCGCAACAACGTGGCCGTGCGCAAGAGCAGGGACAAGGCCAAGATGCGCAACATGGAGACGCAGCAGAAGGTGGTGGAGCTGACCAACGACAACGACAGACTGCGGCGGAGAGTGGAGCACCTGACCCGGGAGCTGGACACGTTACGGGGCATCTTCAGGCAGCTGCCGGACGGATCCTTCAAGCCGCTGGGCAGCTGAGAGACTACTGGGACCGGACTGGAACCGGACTGGAACCAGACTGGAGGCGGACTGGAACACTGCTGGATTTACTCACTATAACGGTTCCGCATGTGTTGTGTGTGTGTGTGCGGACGGACTGAGAGCTGTGAGGAGACTGAGGCAGCTGAGCTGTTCACTGCAAAAATATCCGTCTTAACTAAGAATTGAAGTCTTTAACTGAGTCCCGAAACTTGAATTTCTCTCAAGTGAAAAGTGAAAAGATCCGCAAAGTTTCTCCAGAAAATCTTTTTCTTTTTCTTTTTTTTTTATCATTCAGACTTCAAGATGAGAAACTTTTGCAGCCAAAGTGGTGAGAAAACGTCTCTTTGTGTCATGAATCTGGTTGTAGAGAAAAAAAAAACCTTTTTTTTTTTAGTTAATTTCTTGGAAGCAGGTGAACTCATCTGACCAATCAGCTCGCCGGGATCGTCCTTCACTCGTTCACTCAGTCAAAGACACACTGACTCGTTCAGACTGAGTGTTTTTGCAGTGTTCATGTGCCTTTATGAACTTTTTTTTTTTTGTTTGTTTGTTGTTGTTGTTGTTGTGCAAAAAGCCGATAAGCTGGTTTCCCCCCTTCTTGCAGATCCACACAACAGAGGACTGGTTGTTTTAGTGCCTTACTTCGTACAGACTGTGTGCCCTGACACACTCTACTCACATATCAGTGCAGCTAAGGTAGGGCATGGTGGTCACGGTCCGAGCCAGCCTGTTGTGCATGTTTTTCTTTTTTTTTCTTTAATTGTCTTTGTTGGTTTTATACATCTCCATATCCTCCTGATGAACTAGAACGTGTCTTTTATAGAGCTATGAAATGCAAAGTGCACACTTGCTTGCATGTTAGGCTAAACTGTATGTTCATGTATGTATTTTATTTTTCTTTCTGCAGAGACGGTCATGTTTTGTTTTGTTGTGTTGTTTTTTTTTGGGGGGGGGGGGGGGGGGTTTGTTGAATGAGGTGCAGCAGGGCCACATGTGGGGCCACATGTTGGGCCACATGTTGGGCCACTCTGGTACGTGTAACACAAAAAAAAACCCCTAAATATCCTGATAAGAAGCATTAGTATCTCCACACCGGTGATCACATGATAGCAGCTCGTGGTTCCTCCCACCGACTCACATGATCTTCAAATGTCTGAAATCCTGCAACTCTTCAAAAGTAATAATAATAATAATAATAATAATGTTCTGGAGTGTTTGCTGCAGGTTTTGGTCAAACTGAACTATTTATTGTTATCCTGAGACAACTGTGAAGCAGCGTAATGATATCTGCATGTTGCTGCTGTCAGGTGAAAACCTCGTATCTCCGCCTAGAAGCTCAGAAACATTGTTGACTCACAAAAATCATCTCAAAACGTTTTGAATTATGTCGTCTCATCTTCCTGAAAGCGGGCGGCTTTTTCTCTCTTTAGTTCCCTAAAAAAAAAAAAAAAAAAAAAAAAGTTATATATCTTCCTGGAGATGCGAGTTTTTCCCACCTGACTGCAGCAGCTTCACGTCATGTGTGTGAATGATCATCATGTTTGAGTTTCTGCGGCCCGGCTCTGCGTCTGTCTGACGGTGTGATTTAAAGCCAAAGTCATAAACACACACACACACACACACACACACACACACACGCAGGAAAACAGACTGGAATTGAAACTGTGGTACCTGCTTCATCATGTCACTGTCCACTGAGAACCACGCATCTCCAGACCTGCCGGGACTCGTCCGTGCAGCTCGGAGACGGCGGCGAGGCGAGGAGAGGAGAGGAGAGGAGGAAGGCTGGGGAGCGTTTTAACCTGACAGACGTGGAGATGTGTGGTTGTCAGGACGGCGGCGGCGGCGGTGAAGCAGCCTCTCTCTCTCTCTCTCTCTCTCTCTCTTGTATGCACTATTTGTCGTCAAATGAAGCACATTTGTCTTTGACACGTGGGTACTGATCTGATAAAAAGAAAGAAAAGAAGAACACGCCTCGCTTTACATACGTGTGTTTATCTGTAAACGATTCAGAAAAAAACAAACAAAAGCAAAATGTGAAAAGAGTTTCTATGCAACAAGTCTCTTCCTCTTTTCAACTGTTGAATCATCACACACACACACACACACACACACACACACCGAGTGCCTTCTGGTCCTCTGAGATGACCTTTGACCTCTTGCTGATCTGCTCCTTTCATCTGTTAAGAGATTTTTTTAGAGACGATGATTCGTGTCAGCGAGGAAAAAGGAAGCACTTTTTTTGTTTTTTTTGTTTTTACAAACTCTGACATTTGTTTCAAAGTTCACGTCCCAATTGTAAGATAAACATATATATATAAATATATATATATATATATATATATAAATAAATATATAAATGAAATACCAAAACATGAGAATTCTTATAATAAAAGAGCTTGTTTTTATCAGATGCTGTCTGGTGTTTGTTTGTTTGTCCATGCGGCTGATAGGTGGCGCTCACAGGAAACATCATTATTATTCAACATTATAAAGATAAAATCATCATCAGCTGATCGTGTCAGTGTGAACACATTTATCACTTTAAACCTGCAGACACATAATGAAGTAAACTCTGACTCATCGTCAGCTTTAAGTCGACATGCTGAACATTCTCCTTCATGTGGAGTCGTGTTTCTGTCTTTCAGCTTCTGTTTCTGCTCTCTACCAACTCCTGAGGGAAATATCTGCTCTGTAGCTGCTAAATGCTACCAGCTAGTCTGCAGCTAACTGTGTGTGTGTGAGCAGGTAGTGTACAGCAGCTTCTTCTTCTCTGAAAGCGACGCTCTGAGAGCCGCTGAGAGTGAACCAGAACAGTAAAGTTGCAGCTAAACAGATAAACAATGAGCTGAAACTATAAAGCTCCGTAAAGCTGAGAGGAGCTGCAGGTTCATCACTAGCAGACAGTAACACACCAGACTGAGGAGCAGAGAGATGATCAATAAGTATAAAAGTCAAATAACACACAGCAGGTTACAGTGTAATATATTATATATGTTTATATAACAGTAGACAGAGTTAGACGACACTCTGGGAGTTTAAAATGAATGAATACTGCAGGTATATTTCATATTTGATCACTGCAGAGACGTTCAGACTGACATCAGAGCTGCAGGTAAAACACACTGATCAATAATCAGAATCACACTGGGACCAGTTACAGTCTGCTGCTGCTGCTGCAGGTGCATGCTGGTCCATCAGAACAACAACACAGTAACACAACAAACAAACAACCAGTAAACAAACATCAGTGTGCGTCACAATGAAACAGCAGAAATCAAACCAATCAAACTGTCGCTGCTCGTTCAGTAAAAACAACTTTAGGAGCTCCGTTTATTAAATGTTCAGCTCCGTGATGATCAGTGATGAGCTAGAGGAGCAGCTCTTCTGTATGAAGGTCAGACTGTTTGATCACAGAGGTGACGGGCAGGTGCAGACGCCGCCTCTCTCTTTATTAATCACAGTTTTAATCTCTTCATGGCCGACAGTCTCTGATTCCTCTGCTGCAGTGTCCACATCACGGCTCGGAGCTGCTTCACTCCTGTGGTTCTTCTGTGGAAGGTTTAGTTGAAAACAGGCGTGTTTGGTGTCGTAGTGGCGTTTTACGTCCCCGCTCTTCATTCTAGTCGCTGTTTTCATTGCAGATCTGACTCTGTGGTTCCTCGCTGGCACAGCGGCGGCATATTTCTGCGTCCAGTCATCCTTAAATACATGTTTTTCACTGTCAACCTTTTTTATATCCACTGGTGTTTTTTTCAAACTCGTGTTTACTGCGGGTTTTTGGTACATGTGTAAATACAATTACATATATTATATATTATATATTAAATATTATATATGAAACAAACACAACAAACAAAAGAACAACAGAGATCACTGGAAACACTGGTCAGATACCAGTTATGAGTTTGTCTTATTAAAACATATTAAACTCTTTCTAAGCGTCACTGAGCCTCCGTACCTGCTGCAGCTTTATATAGAAATATAATATCATGTGTGAGTATTTATTGAACAGCATGTTGTGGTGTCGTTAACTGGGAGCGATCAGACCGGACCAGTGAGTGTTAACAGTATTATAGGAGTTAATCTGAGAGGTCATGTGACAGCGACGTGCAGCCCGTCTCTGCTGCAGCGTGTTTGTTCTCAGTGGTTTGGGTTTGTTTTCATTTCTGTAAATATCACACAACACAAACACAACAAATAAATAAATAAATAAACAAACAAAAGATCTGAACGGTTCCTGCAGACATTTACAGAACGTCAGAACGTCCCTCATCTGCGAGTCTTCTTCAGGTGAGCTCCTCTGTTCAGCAGCGAGTTTCAGTTTCTTCTCACACAGAAATAAAAAATCCACATGAAGCAAAAAGGTGAGAACGTTCTCTCCTCTCATTGGTCAGGAGTCAGAGCGAGCAGGTAAACAGGAAGAAGGTCCTGAACACGCTTTCATCAGATATCAAGAGACAAGATGGTCAGCAGCTAGCAGCTAGCAGCTATCAGATAGCAACTAGCAACTACCAGCTAGCAGCTACAGTTAGCAGCTAGCTAGTCCAGCTGGCCTCACTCTGCAGGTCTGTGAGCCAATAAGAAGAGAATCTGATTAATTAAACTCGTTTTCAGTGAGAATGAGAAGCTCAGTATTTTCTGTTTCTGCTACAAGTGAAATAAAAAAGAAGGAAATGTTCAAGTTTTACTGTCAAATAAACTTCAGTCATTCTTAAAGACGTTTGTAGCTAACGTTAGCATTTTAGTATTAGCAAACAGAGCAGCTTTATGCTAACAGTTAATCTGCTGTTAAAGGTGAACTTGTGTTTGTCGCTGAGCAGGAAGCTGATAATAAATATATATTATATTATTATAATAAATACTGCAACATGTTTTAGACACATACGTCACTAAAATCAAACAAATACAGGAGTTTGTTTTCATCAGTGTGGATTTATGATATTAATCTGTTTGACAGGGTTTTATAGGTCAGAGCTGCAGTGATCAATCACCCAATCAATTAATCAATAAAATAACTGATAGATTCATTGATAATGAAAATGTTTAGCTAGCTAAATGTCATCACATGAACTGATGCAACAAAACCAGGTTGTATTTTATAATAATTAAGTCATTTATCTTTCACACCAAACATATAAAACTTTATCAGGCAGAAAAATGATGTGACTGTTTTCAAATCTAGTTTAATAAAACATTAAAAATAAAGCGACGCTCTTCACGTCTTTTACTCGCTTCGTACTGACACTCGGTCAGACGGAGGTCACATGACGCAGCGACGACGAGGATCACACACGATGAGCTGCGACCAGCATCCTGAAGAAAACAGAAGAATCAACGTCTGAATAAACAAAAACAGCAAACTGGTTGAATTAGAAACCAGTGAAACGCTTCACATGCAGATTTGTGTGTGTTGTTTTTTTTCTTTGCGGTGTTTTATTTGAGCCAAGGAATGCAGAAAACTGTCGTAAAGAATAAGTAAAGAATCAGAACTGTAGATAGCAGCAGCAGGACGGAGCCAAGAAGGAAAAGCAGAATGTAAGGAGGAAGCAGGTTGATAGAAAGCGGCAGCTGGCAGAGAGTCTGCCTGGAGACTGGTGATGGCTTCCAGATGTTGCCGACGGTGTCACTGACTGACTGAAATATGACTGATTCTACATGAAATATGTGCCTGTAAACATTCAAGATGTGAATGCATCATCACAACATTATAATATCAGCTACAGGAATGTTGACGAGGTGGAACGAACTCGACCTGAAGGAGGTCAGATTCACATATTAAAATATTCAGCCTGTGATTTATTCTCTCAACGGTTTAATGTTAAAACGCTTCAATATTTCAATCATTTATCTTTTTTTTTTCATCTTCGCAGAGAGTCACATGTTCAGATGGAGAAATCAGACTCATCTCTGTGCAGAGAAATGTCCAGGATATGGTTAGCTTAGCTTAGCACAGAGACTGGAAGCAGAGGGAAACTGTTAGCGTAGCTTAGCACAGAGACTGGAAGCAGAGGGAAACTGTTAGCCTAGCTTAGCACAGAGACTGGAAGCAGGGGGAAACTGTTAGCCTAGCTTAGCACAGAGACTGGAAGCAGGGGGAAACTGTTAGCCTAGCTTAGCACAGAGACTTCAAACAGTCCAAGTCTGTCTGAATCACATGTTGAATGTTGTTATATTTAGGAAGGAGAACTAGAAAAATAAAAAGGAGACGTTGTGGTTTAAGCAGCAGTTAGCATTCAAACTGTTAACAATCAATTCTGGCCGAGACCTCAAAGAGGACATATCATGCTTTTAGTGGTTTTCTGTTATTTATATCTTGTCCTGCTGTTAAACATGATCAGAGTTTCATAACGTGAGGTGAACATGTAGAAACGCTGCCTGCAAGACAAAACTCAGGGCCTCGACCTGCTCTGAAGGCTTATTGCACATGTTCATAAACAGCCATTCACTCAGTAGCCTTGGTTGCTAAGGCGGTTGCTGAGGCGGTTGCTAAGGTGTTTCCATGTGTTGTTGTACGGATGGATGTGAGAAGTTGAACATTTGTGAGTAAAGAAGGAGGAAAAGTAGTGAAATCCTGCTACTATAGTTTGTTTACGTAGCCTCCGGAGCCGGAGGAAGCTTCCTGAAAGCTGACCAATCAGAACAGAGCAGGCTCATCAGGACCAATCAGAACAGAGCGGGCTCATCAGGACCAATCAGAACAGAGCGGGCTCATCAGGAGGCGGAGCCTTAAAGAGACAGGAGCTAAAACTTCCTGTTTCAGACAGAGGCTGAACTGAGGGGCTGCATAAAGGACCAGTAGAAGATAAATAAGGAGTTTTTATTCCAGTAGAATATAAATATAGAGGCTGGAGAGTCCATCTTTAAAAAAGTGATAATGTCATAATTACATTCATGTACGTGTTAATAATCTGTGTGTGTATACGTGTGTGTGTGTACTGTATATAAGCATCTGTGTGTGTGTTTTCCACTATTGATCCAGCAATAAAGCATCAATAATTGTTTCCACATTGATGAACTGCAGCAGTAAAATGCTCCTCCATGTCTGTGTGAGTGACTCAAACTAATAATAGTGTAATAGATTACTCTGGGAGAAGTGTGAGGAGCGCTTTCCTTTCCTTTCCCTCTCTCTCTCTTTTCTTTCTTGTGTTTGCTTCCTCCCATCCTCTCCTCTGTCTTTCCATCTTATTCACTCTGAGTCACTGACAGAAGGGAAGCAGAACTGATGTTTTATCTGATGTTTTCTCGTTGTCATGTGTGAGTTTAACATCATCATCAGTGTCAGTGTCCAGCAGAGAGACGTCCTGTTGGTATTTTATTTTTTATCTGTTTATCTGTTAATTTTCTGGTGGATGGCAGCTCTGTGTTCGTGGTAGCCGAGCTGATAATCCACTGACACTGTTTCAACATGTTGTGGTTTTGGCTGGATGTCTCTCAGTGTGTGTAAAGACACACAGGTCTTTCATTTTGTTTTTGGACCAGCGAGAGGATTTGAATGTCTGATGTTGGCCGCAGAGTCTTCCTGCGGATGGAAGACATTAGCCTGTTAGAGGCTGGAACTTCTTTCTCTGCCTTTTTTTTTTTTTTTTTCCTGTTTTATTTCCATTTTACATCCAGAAATCCTCCACTGGCTGCCTCGCTCGCCGCTCTCTGCGTCCAGGGCCTGTTGGCCGGACTTCAGTGTTAATAATCCTCTCACACGGTCGAGTGAGCCGAGTTTCATTTTCACCGCTGACAAATCGCTGTCATATTTAGGACGGGAGTTGGCGCGGCTGGCTGAGCGTTGAGGTTTTGGAAGAGGCCGGTCACATCCTTTATTAAAGAGTAAATTCACATTAAATCCACTGTTAGTAAATTCACTGTCACTTTATCATACTGTCAGCTGATTCAGGAGAAAACGCAGTGATTCGGTCCCACACGGGGGGGTCGGCCGGACCCTGCAGGGCACACGGATGGAAACTGGAGATCACTGCATGGAAATTATGATTCGATTAACCAGAGAGAAAAGAAAGTGAGTCAGCTGCAACACCTGAACGCCAGGTGTGGAGACGGGAAAGCGTGAAAACAGCTGAAAGTCATCAATAAACGCTGCAAAAGAGCCGAAAAGCTGCAGAGTGAATATGATGCAGAGGCTGGCGAGACAGAGACTGAGAGTGATGAAGAGGATGTGAAGGTGAAGGACTGAAACAGTTATTAAACAGTTAAAGAGTGAACTAGAAGTGACTTTAAACGGTTCTGCAACAATATTCATGTTTATCAGTTAACAGTGTTTGAATAACTTCCAGTTTAGGATCAGTTCAAACAAACAGAGCTGGAACATAACGAGGTGTTGATCAGACTGTGATCTGTAATAATGGGGCTTCATTAGTGGAAAAACACCTACAGTATCAAACCCTTTTCAAGTCCACAGATTGTTATCGTCTTCACATCTTGTTCTCCCTCCTCCACCTCGCAGCTACATGTGCGTCGGGTTCAGGGGAGGCCGGAGCCAGAGCCCGCCTGCGCCGGGCCGGGAAGGCTGCAGCAAACTGCGAGGAGGGTGGAGGGTCACCGCTGCGAGTCTGAGAGTCGGGCTGATCTGAAAATGATGAGAAGCAGCTTCACGGTCGAGTCTGCGGTCGTAAATCGGGGCTGGCGTTGGGAGCAGGAGCGAGGGGACGGAGACGTGGATGTGCTGCTTTCAGGAGAACATGTGGTTATTCTCAGATTCTCCGTGTTTGCCGTCTCAAAGTGCTTTCGTTATATTGACATGCTGTGTGGAGAGTGTGTCAGCGGCCGTGTCTATCTATCTGCTCTATTTGGCTATCCACTTTTTCTATTTGGCCTGCGTTTAAAGATTAACCGGCTCTTTTCATTGACTCGGAGCGGGCAGAGTTGACCGAGCAGCACTTTACTCAGCGTGCACGCCGAGCTGAAAGGCCAGTTAGTGCTCTCTCTCTGTTTGCTCTCCGATAGAGAGAAGACTGAGGCGTCCTCGTGCAGTCACATGGACCCTGAAGACAGACTCCAGCAGGACTTTCACCCGGCTGTGAGCACTGGTTTCCCCCCAGCACGGCAGCCTGCAGCCAGGCGGCATCGTGTCGCTGAGCCTCCAAACACTCTGAACAAAGCTTCTGCACATGTTAAACACAGGCTCAGAGGAGCTTTATTTGATCATTTATTCATTTAACAAACAGTTCTCGTCACAAAAAAGTGAAATAACGCAACAATAACTGAAGGAAACTCACACAAAACAGCCCAAAAACTGACTTTAAATCGATTTAAACTGAAGTGTTGCAGAAGCAGCGGCGTAAATACACGACTGCGCTCTGGTTAGTTTATGAGTTTGACCTTTGAGCCAATCAGATGCTTTAAGATGTTCGTAAAACAGGTTGAACTTCCTGCCGTCAGTCCGAACACATTAAAACACAGAAGAGATGGAAACTGTACTGTTTTATTTCCATGTGATGCTACTTTCTACATCTCAGAGGGAAATATTGTACTTTCTACTCCACTACATTTATCTGACAGCTTTAGTTACTTTTCAGATGCAGATTTGACACAATGGATAATATAACAAGCTTTTAAAATACAACACATTGTTAAAGAGTAAACCAGTGGAGTGTATGTGGAGGACTGTATGTGTGGTGTAATCAGCTGTTCTACTTCCTCCTTCCTCTCTTTCTTACTTTACTTCCATCCACTTGTTTTTATTTGCATGTAAACTCTTTTTTCCCCCTCTTGGCTGCAGCGTAAAGGCGACTTATATCTGTGTGATTATGTGTGTGCGGCGTATTTAAACCCTTTTTAAGCAGCGATATGTGATGTGTGAACTGAGCTCAGGCTTCAGAAACAGAACAACAGAAATGAAAACAGGAGGTTAAAACAAGAGAAAACACATCACAGATCCTCAGATTCAGAGCCAGTTTTTTTTTTTTTTTAAATTTTCTCTGTGTAACCGAGCAGAATTGAATCCTCTCTGATACCACAATTATTTGCTAATTTATGCTGCGAGGCCTCGCTGGCAAGGAGCGCGTCTCCCTGTTTATACTCCCGCTGCCTTTGAGCCGGCTGGCATTTATTGGCTCTGAGAGGAGCTCTGAGGAGCGCTCGAGCGGCTCGGAGGGAAACTTTTTGTGTTGTGTGTCTCTGAGAGGCATTTCTGCGGCGTGTTTTACGAGCCCGTCAGGAGGAGATTGATTGTAAAAGCGCCGTCAGCTACAGCTACACCAGATTTATTTTAATGCCAAGGATTCGGCTCCTCTCTCGTCCCGGCGCGTTTTGAGACGACTCAGCAGATTTCTGAGGGCCGCCACTTTGATCGTCACACCTTGCTGCTCTCGCTCTGACAGCAGCGCCGTTTGTTTTCTCCTCTGCTGATTTATGACGCTTCATTACAGCCCTGATTCCTCCTCGGAGATAATTGGAGGTGAATCTCTTGACAGTCTGTGAAGGTTTTGTGGTGTTTTGTGGTTCTCTGGACGGTCGGCGTTAATTAATAGAAACCTCTCGCTGCTGCTCACAGGCCGCCAAAAACCTGCAAGGCATCGTGGGAGAACAGGAAGTGTCTGTTTAGATGGAAACCTGTTGACCTCAGCGACAAGTCAAAGCTCAGGTCAACAGTTTAAACTCTGTTTGAGCTGCATGTGGAGGAAAACTTAACATTTATTAAAGCTCCAATCTGTAATGATTCCTCATTAAAATGTGTAAAAACAACTAGACCAGACAGAAGCTTCTCTCCTGAGACCGTCAGGTTGTTGTCACTCAGGTCTAGACCTATGTTCTATATGTTGTTGAGTTGTGTTCTTACATTAATGTTCAAACCCAGAGAAATCTGTCATTTTAATCAAAGTAACGGACCGTTTCATTTGGTGGCCTGTCAATGGCGTCATACCTCCTCTACCAAAGAGTATAGTGCACAAGATGCATGCGTCGGCGCCGTGTTTGTCCGCTACAATGGCGTCTAGCAAAGAGCCACAACAACACAGGATCTTTATCAACATCATTTATTCTTTATTCAGATTGATTAACTGCAGTTTGTCAGAGATCAGTTGTGCTTCTCTGTCCTCAACCTTGAAGTCCAACCCCTCCCATCTGAGAGAGCCGGATCTGAAAAATAGTTTTCGGTTGGCAGCAGAGAATTCACCACTTTAAAGCTTTTTTGTCCAGATTAAACAAATGAGATGTAACATGTTAATCAGTGCAGGCTAGCTGTTTCCCTCTGTTTCCAGTCTTTATGCTAAGCTAAGCTAAGCTAACTGCTGTCTGTGAGTGAAGAATCAGTCTGAACGAGAAGATTTTACAACATATTTAACTATTATTTTAAAGCTCTAATCTGTAATTATTCCACATTAAAATGTGTAAAAACAACCAGACCTATGCTCGCCCAACATGGTGTAAAAACACTGATTTTTAAGGTGAAACTGTTTTATTCAGTGAATTGCTTCAACAATTCTCGGCGTATGAATGTAGAAAAAAAGGGTAGCACATCTCAGTTTTCCAGTCAAGGAGGACAAAATATGAACATTTCTCTTGTTTATTTGTCTCACATCACATCAGAAAAACGCTTCCACGTTTGGGCACAGAGCCTTTTTTCAGAGCGTTTTAAGTATAAAGGTTGAATTCACTCATATATACAAGGGAGGAGTTAGTACTCAGCTGGGGGTTGGACCCAACCATTTGGGAACCAATCAGCCTTCTCATCCCATGGTTCTAGACACAGGGACCAATCTCAAGTCTACAATGAAATCTGCTTTAATTAGTATTTGTCAGGAACGTGCGTGGAAGCAGGACCCAGGCGCAGAGGTATCGTGAATTGCAAAAATCCTTTATTTCAAGGCCAAAGACAAGGCAAGGCTAGGACTGTGACTATGACATGACTAGTAGCAAAAATGAACCGACCAGGACAGAACAGAAAACCAGGGATTAAATACACAGACAGAACTGACGAGGGAACGGGGAACAGGTGAGGGGAACAGGTGGAGACACTTGGGGTAATTACACAGACACATGAGGAAGGGCAAGTGACCAGAGACAAGGAGGGATAATTTTCAAAATAAAACAGGAAGTGACGAGACAACATGGAGACAGGACAAAAACCCCAACTAAAACTCACCACGGCGTGACAGTATTTGAATGATTTTAATCAGCGGGTCCGTTTGTTCTGGAGAGGAGGAGACCTCTGCGGGTAAAAACATCCTGAACCATCAACACTGGAGTAATCCTATCCCACTGAAGCTGCTGCTTTAACAACCAAGACAACAACTCCCATCATCCCTTGCTGCTTCACACCGTCATCACACTCCGTCTGTTGTTGTTGTTTTGAGACGCCGAGCGGCTGAAATTACTTGATTTTAATGATCTATAATGATTAAATATATAAACTAAAGTCTCTTTTCTGGTTGTTTTCGTTGTATTAACATCTTCCTGCTGCTGTTTCTTTCTGTCTTTATTGACATTTATATCACATGTTCCTCATTATTTTATTATTTTCTACTGTATTTCCTCTGTCTTTGCATCATGTAAAGCACTTAATTGTTCTTGTGCATAAAATAAACAACAACTCCCATCATCCCTTGCTGCTTCACACCGTCGTCACACTCCGTCTGTTCTTATTGTTCTGATTGAAAGGATATATTGTGAGTTTTAAAATGTTTTTTCAGGTTCTGATGAACTCTTTGCATCTTCAGCTCCACCGCAGTGAGGACATAAATCTCCTGGATGTTCTAAACAGTGAACTCGCTGCATCGGGAGGAATTCAGTGTGTAAAGTGAATCTTTAAACATCACAATCATCTCGATGAGACTGACGACCCCGAGACACTTAACTCCTCTTCCTGTTTACGGCTGCTTCACAGTGCCTTTAAATATTCAGAGTGTTTTTAGGGTTTTTTTTCTTCCCGCCCTGCTGCAGCAGAATGAATGATATGAAACTCTTCTGTCATGCTTCATGCATGTAAACAGTCGCTGCTCAACATCTGCAGCTCCTCCCAATAAAACAGCACATTCCACATTTATGGCAGAACAAAGACAAACACACACAGGCATGTAGACGCTCATCCAGCCGGCGCTGCCATGCAGGAATCCAGCTCCTCTTCTTCTTCTTCCTCTGCTGCTGCTGCTGCTGCTGGAGTCACACTGATGACATCACAGCACGCCACGCCGCACCCGTTTCCTGTCCCTGAACGCCACTTTTCACATTTCATTACACACGACTAGAGCTGTGAAACGTTTGAGACTGATGATGTTGTTTCTCTTCCTTTGTGTTTCTGTGTTATATTGTTTAAACGTTATTTCACAGAGTTCAAGTTTTCTCAAAGATACTACAACTCCCATGATCCTCGGCTGCAGTTGCTATGGAGAAGAAGGCCGTTTGTAGTTCGGTTTGCATCCGAAATTTGAGCCGAAATGTCAGAAAATCATTTAAAGAAAACGTTTGTTTCCTGTTCAGTGGAAATTAAAGTGGAAACAGAAGAAGAGGTGACATCACTTCCTGCTGCTGGAGGCGTTTTGATAACCATGTTTGGTCTCCGGCGGCGGCGGCGGCGGCGGCAGAAGCTTCAGGCACGTTTCAGTCTGTCTCAGTTTGCTTTTTTTTAACGTAAACTTTAAAAAATCGTAATAATTCAAAGTGAATTCTCTCAGAAGCGACGCTGAGCTGAAATGCATGCTGGGAGTCGTAGTTAACTTCTCTCCACAGTCTTGTAGTTTCAACTTTTTTTTATTTTTTATTGTTTTATCAAAGAAGCAGAAATATCTTCTAACAGAGTTGTTCATCTTGTGTTGTGGTGATTCATCCAGGAAGAGTTCTGGACAGAAAGCAGATCAATAACTCTTTGAATGAAATGAAATAAGAGCTGGTGATAAAAAACGGACTCCAGGAGAGAGAGAGAGAGAGCGAGAGAGAGAGAGAGCTGCAGATCCACCGCTGAAAAACTGTGTGAACGCACAAAACAGAAACATGCAGACAGATTGTTTTCATCAGATTTTTATAAAAACTGTGCGTGCACATGGTTCCGTTTTATAACCTTCGCTTCGCTCCCACTGCTGGACATAAATGGACGGAGACACGCTCAGCTGTTTGCAGATCAATACGCCGCCTGTCAGTGACGACTGTTGCATCAGGCTGGACGTTTTCCAACAGCCGCACCGTTAAACACCTGTAAACCCTCATCAATACAACATCAGAGAGCCGATCGATGGCTGATTTATAACAGAGACGAAGCTCCAAACACACAGATTCAACTAAAAATGAGAAATTATGTTGATAAAAGCATCTTTAATCTGCAAAAACTAATAAATGTTTACATGTTATCCTCCATTAAGCTCCATGTTTCCCTGAACTGAGGCTCCGATGTGAATCAATTAAAAAATATTGATAAAAACACCTTTGATCTGCAGAAACTAATCAGAACAAATCTGTGAAACTTTGCCGACAAACTAAACAACGTTCACGCGTCACCTTTACTTCGTTACTGTCACCATGACGACGGGGATGCATCACATCTTTCTGGGTTTCTGACGGTGTGGAGATGTTCTCTCTCTGTGCACAAACAGCCGAGCGTTCGCAGGAAACGCAGAACGACACAGGATGACGCCTTCATGCAGATTCTTTTTTTTTGTTTTCTGTTAATTTTCCCTCTTTTTACACGTTTGCTTTTTTTATTTCTGTTATTCATCAGATCTTTTCCACAGATTCTGGCTTTCATGGCAGCAGACTGCAGTAAACAGCCCGCTGCAGCCGCTCTCTGTTCACAACGTGTTTGGTTCCCCTCCAACACAAACCGGGGAGCTGAGCGGGTGAATAAACGTGGAGTATTTGAGTTCAGCTCCGTACCTGAATCTGATAAGTGTCGAGCTGTTTCTGCAGACTGATATTTGCCGCGTTAATCATTCACAGCGTTACGAGGCAGCGCCTGCTCAGCTCGCTGCACGGCTCATTTCTGCTGCTGCGACGCCTCTGGCAGCCGGCCGGGAGGGAAAACATCCAGAGGAGGAGGGAGAGAGAGAGAGAAAGACTTTATTTACATTCAGTTACAGAACACTTATTTAATCAGAGCAGAAACAGTGTTATTCTACGCTACTAAAGCTCAGAATCTTTTCATCTCACAGTTTTATTCAAACCTTAAAAAACAAGTCAAGCATCATCGTGTTTGTCAGAAAGAAAGAAAAGATGAAAAAATAAACAGACAGACTTTTGATGTTCTTTAATAAAAACCAAAAATAAATACAAAAAAAAGAAGAAAAATCTTTATTTCATTGAGGCACAAGGAAAAACAAATCAGCCGCCGTGATTCATGTGCTGAATATTAGACAATAAAAAACAATGAAAATATGAATCAGCAGTGAAGAGTCATCATCATCATCATCATCATCATCAGATAAACAGGAGTCACTCAGCCGCTGCATCTCCTCAAAGCTTCAGCGTTCAGTCGTCTGACTTTTATTCAAAGTCACAAAGAAAATAATAAAAATATTAAAGTATGAAAACAGTTTATTTTGAAGGAGGAAGAGCGTCTTCCTCTTCCTGCCGCCGCCTCCCAGTCGTCCCAGTTTATCATCATCATCACCTCCGGTAGATGTTTCTGTGACAGTCATCAGTCCGCCCGACCAATCACAGCTCGCTGTGTGATGTCATCAGGAGGAGGCGAACGAGCTGGGAACAAGAACGTAAACAAACGACGGCGAGCGGCGGCCTCGTTCCTGTTACGCCTGCACAGCATCAGCTCAGCGTGAAAGCTCACCTTTAATTAACTAACTGATTAATTGATTGATTGATTGATTGATTGATTGGAGGAGCAGCATCATGTTGGTGACATCACACTGGCCAGCCACCCGGCTCCTCTCACGCCTCCTCTCTTCTTCTTCTTCTTCTTCTTCTCTGTGCGTCTGAAAGACGGACGACTTCTTCTCCACAGAAATGAGGAAGCTGACTCTGGGCTCCGGCGTCTTCAGGGTATCCCAGCATGCAGCGGGGCTGACAGGTCACTGCGGTAGATCAGTCATGAGTAAGCAGTTTTGTCTGTCAAACCAAACACAGAGTTCCCACGAAGAGACGCAGGAAGAGAGAGAGAGAAAGAAAAGCTGTTTTATTTAGTTTGAGGGAAGTCTGAAAACTGCGAGCGTCTGTTTCTGCCAGAAACTCGTTTTCTTTTCTGTTTGTGGTTTAAAGGATTTGATGAGAGCACAGAGGTCAGCGTGTGTTTACTGCAGCTCAGAGTCAGGCTGAGGACTCGCTGCAGCTCTGCAAACACACTGTCAGCTGCTCAGCATGTTCATAAAGATATATCTGCATGTGTCTGAAGATGAGCTGCTCCACAGTCGCTCTGTGTGTGTGCAGAAAAACCACTTCTGCATTTTCTGCATGTTTGTAGCTGCAAAACAACAACAACAAAAAAAAAAAGGTTTTCAGAGTAACTGTCTTCATATTTCAAGGAGTTTCTACTGAAAAAGGATGTTGAGCAGTGTGACATCACACACACACACACACACACACGCACAAACACACACAAACACACACACCTCGAGCGGGAAGCAGAAGTGCTTTAAAAGCTGCGTTCCCGCTGGCGGCCAGCAGGAGGCGACGCCGAGGATGACACGGCTGCAGCTCGCTAACGTGAGACTCCACAGGAAGCTGATAGATTATTATATAAAATAGAACATTTTGCAATTTCATAAGAAATTGCGTGTGGGAGCTGCAAACTGCCAGATGCAGCCGCTGCCACTGCTGGCTGCTGCCACTCCTCTTATTACTACCTTCACTGCAAATTTATGCTTAAGCAGCAATTATTCAACATTCTGTAGCGCCACCTACATAATGGTGCATCATCACTATATGTACAAGATTCTCAAATTTTGTGGCGATCTGAATCAGCATTGAGGAGTTATTGCTTGTTACGTGCATCAGGCCATGCCTCCAAATGTTTGCTAACCAATTACAGACAAACGGTAAGCGATACCAAAAAACGAAGATGATAGCTGTGTTCAGGGTCCTCTAAATATGTTGTGTACCAAGTTTGGTGAAGATTGTGTGAAAAATGTGCCAAAAGTAGCAAAAAATGTGTAGACTCCGGCTCCAAATGACGTCACACCAGCAAGATGGCCGCTCCCGGAAAGGAGACAGTTTGGCTTCACTTTGGCACGGCGGCAGGAAGTGGAGACGCGTCGGCCATGTTTAAAAACAGTCAATGTTTTCACTGTCACATGTTCCCTGTGACTATTAGCGTGTTCATGTGTCATGTGACCGGTAGCGTGTTCAGGTACGTGTGTCCGTCACTTGGCCACAAACACGTGGCCGCTGTGAGAAACGTTTAGTTTGAGCAGCACGGCTCCGCTGAGCAGCTCTCTGGGTCTGAAGAAACGTGATGAAAAAAGTGAAGCAGAAAAGTCAACTACAACTCCCAGGATGCATTTCAGCAGCCCAATCAGAGAGCTTCTTGTTCTGTTGCGTTCTACGGAGAGTTTGAATCAACAGGTCGGACCTCTTCTTCTTCTTCTGTGGTTTCTCATGTCATCGGCTCTTCACACATAATAACACGTAACGAGAGCGAGCTGTAACTGAACTCCTGTTCTTCTTCTTCTTCTGCTGCTGATTCCTCTCGAGTCTTCAAACCTGTCGAAACGTTAAAGACGTGCAGATGTTTCCTTCCTGTTGATCCCAGGCCGCTGCACCTTCAGGACTTCACTGGACTTATAACGACAATAACTGGGAACAAAACGATTTAATCAGATTTCCTTCGTTCTAATAATAGAAAACTATTAACAGCAGATTGGAAAGCATGTTGACCCCAGAGAGGACGACGATGATGATGCTGGTGTGACTGACTCACTGATGAAGGCTGTCTGTCTGTCTGCTGGTTGTGTGGGGTCGGCGAGGAGGAGGAGGAGGAGGAGGGCCTCCTGATAACGAGCTGTGGGGAGGCTGCAGGGACGAGGAGGCCCGTCTCCTCCTCCTCCTCTTCCTCCTCTTCCTCCCCGCTGACTCAGCAGTTCTCCTCCTGAATCACATAAATCACAAACTAACGAAGTGATCGGACGTTAAGGTGCAGCTCAGAGGAATCATGACATTATGTGTTAAAGAGCTGATCAGAGCAAACAGTTGAATGTGTTTCTGCGGTCTTGGAGTCGTTCTGGCAGGCCGCTTTACAGTTTCCAGGTCTCAATGCCAGACTGACAAATGAGCAGAAACAACAGTTTTAAGTGGCTGGTTTGAGCTCTGAAGTCTCCTGCTGGACGCGTCGGTCTGAGCTGCAGGACGTTTGTGAAACTCTTGGCGCTTCTCAGACCTTGCAAGTGCACCGTGGTTAACCGAACAAGCCCGGACGTTCTGGATATGAGGGTTTTTTTTTTCTGCAGCAGTGGTAATCTAGTGTTGGCAGTCTGTCTGACTTTGTGTTGTATTTTTATGTTGTTGTTTTGCTTCTGTTTTGTACTGACGTTAATAGTTAAAGCAGCAGCAGCAGTAAACACAGCGAGACAGCAGCGGTAGCAGCTGTGGTACAAGTCTGGTAGTAATAGTGGAATAAAAAAAGATGATTTGGAAGAGAACAACTACTTACTGAGGTTAGCGGCACGGAAACACTTTGGCCACTGCACTCACTGACATGAAGCTTCATTAAACGTCTGTACATACAGCACAATAAACATTAGCAACATGCTAACTGTTAGCATTAACAGTAACACACGTTTTATCTTCTCCACTAAACAAAGCTTTAAAGGGGACACTTCCTGCTGTTTGTGGTTTCCTGTTACTTATTTCCTGTCAGATGTTAAAGAAGGTCAAAGTTCAGAAACATTTGTAGAAACGCTGCCTGCAAGACAAAACTCAGGGCTCAACCTGCTCTGAACGCTTCATTTGCAACGTCGGCCTTAGCTGTGGTCGCTAAGGTGATCGCTAAGGCGGTCGCTAGGCGGTTGCTAGGCGGTTACTAAGGCGGTTGCTAAGGTGTTTCCATGTGTTGTTGTACGGATGGATGTGAGAAGTTGAACATTTGGAGTAAAGAAGGAGAAAAAGAAGTGAAATCCTGCTGCTATAGTTTGTTTACGTAGCCTCCGGAGCTGGAGGAAGCTTCCTGAAAGCTGACCAATCAGAACAGAGCAGGCTCATCAGGACCAATCAGAACAGAGCGGGCTCGTCAGGACCAATCAGAACAGAGCGGGCTCATCAGGACCAATCAGAACAGAGCAGGCTCATCAGGAGGCGGGGCCTTAAAGAGACAGGAGCTAAAACTTCCTGTTTCAGACAGAGGCTGAACTGAGGGGCTGCATAAAGGACCAGTAGAAGATCAATAAGGAGTTTTTATTCCAGTAGAGAACCAGAATATAAATATAGAGGCTGCAGATGTGAAGAACATCCTGTGAATGTTCTACTCTGAACATGTTCTATGAGTGTATATATGTATTTCTGTTGGTGGACGTTATTCTTCTGTCCATGGTAGAAGCAGCAGCAGCATCAGATATCCCTTCCTGCATGTGTGTGTGGTGTGTTTGGTATGAATGAAGCAGAGGGAATAACCCTCACCCTGTGACTGTGATGGATGCTGCGTGCCTGCTCTAAAACATTTGTATTGCTACGTCTTAGCAGTTGTTAGCATGAATTTCAGTTTAATGTTATTGTTCCAGAAACATCTGTGGAAACTCTTTTTTGTAAAGAATGCATGTGAACTTTTTGTCTATGATTTAAGAATTCGAGGGGTCGAGTAACTGACACATAAATCATATATTAGATGAAGTATTCCTTCAAGAGACTGGATGTTGTTAGTAATCCCTCCTGTTTTAATCTGCCCGCAGAGAGCCAAATCTAACACTGGATCCCAGATCAGATGTGGAGATGTGGAGGAATTCTGTCGTTTTAATATCCATCTTTTCTAAGTGCTCTGTGCCAATTTGGAAACGCACAACAGCCTGCTGGCACTCGGCCGACAGCTTGAGTCAATCTGTTAAAGTCAACAGAGAAAACTAGATGGTGCTTACAATAAACACTGATAAGATAAACCCCCCCGAGGAAAATTCCTCTGTTTCATTTCTGAGGCGTGTACAGTTGAAAACAGCACAGACTCACATTCCTCTGCTGCTCTACAGACTCCATTAACTCCGTGTTAACCTTGAACATGGCTGCCACCTTCGCTGCAGGCTGACCTCTGACCTCTGCGAAGGAGACAGAGCGATCCGCCTGCGACACAGAGAGACGACCGTCGTTTTCCCCAGGCGTCAGAGCGTCCACGGTTTTATGTTTCTACGTGAACGCAATGAAAAAATATGAAAACTATTCAGACTGTTCGCCTCACGACACCCAGACAAGAGATGGTCTCCATGGGAACACCTGAGGGTCCGTTATCGTCATCATGGGAACACCTGAGGGTCCATTATCGTCTCCATGGGAACACCTGAGGGTCCGTTATCGTCTCTACGTACACCTGAGGGTCCGTTATCGTCTCTACGTACACCTGAGGGTCCGTTATCGTCTCTACGGGAACACCTGAGGGTCCGTTATCGTCTCCACGGGAACACCTGAGGGTCCGTTATCGTCTCCACGGGAACACCTGAGGGTCCGTTATCGTCTCCACGGGAACACCTGAGGGTCCGTTATCGTCTCCATGGGAACACCTGAGGGTCAGTTATCGTCTCTACAGACACCTGAGGGTCCGTTATCGTCTCTACGGGAACACCTGAGGGTCCGTTATCGTCTCTACAGACACCTGAGGGTCCGTTATCGTCTCCATGGGAACACCTGAGGGTCAGTTATCGTCTCTACAGACACCTGAGGGTCCGTTATCGTCTCTACGGGAACACCTGAGGGTCCGTTATCGTCTCCATGGGAACACCTGAGGGTCCGTTATCGTCTCCATGGGAACACCTGAAGGTCCGTTATCATCTCTACAGACACCTGAGGGTCCGTTATCATCTCCATGGGAACACCTGAGGGTCAGTTATCGTCTCTACAGACACCTGAGGGTCCGTTATCGTCTCTACGGGAACACCTGAGGGTCCGTTATCGTCTCCATGGGAACACCTGAGGGTCCGTTATCGTCTCCATGGGAACACCTGAAGGTCCGTTATCATCTCTACAGACACCTGAGGGTCCGTTATCATCTCCATGGGAACACCTGAGGGTCCGTTATCGTCTCTACGGGAACACCTGAGGGTCCGTTATCGTCTCCATGGGAACACCTGAGGGTCCGTTATCGTCTCTACGGGAACACCTGAGGGTCCGTTATCGTCTCCATGGGAACACCTGAGGGTCCGTTATCGTCTCCATGGGAACACCTGAGGGTCCGTTATCGTCTCTACGTACACCTGAGGGTCCGTTATCGTCTCCATGGGAACACCTGAGGGTCCGTTATCGTCTCCATGGGAACACCTGAGGGTCCGTTATCGTCTCCATGGGAACACCTGAGGGTCCGTTATCGTCTCTACGTACACCTGAGGGTCGTTATCGTCTCCATGGGAACACCTGAGGATCCGTTATCGTCTCTACAGACACCTGAGGGTCCGTTATCGTCTCCATGGGAACACCTGAGGGTCCGTTATCGTCTCTACGGGAACACCTGGAGGTTGTGGACTCCTTGGTGCTCGTTCTGTCTCCTCGTGGACACTCAGGTGTTCTGTGTGGACGTTGTGGACCTTCACTGTTGGACAGAGACGTCTGTGTCTGAGCTCCAGTTATTAAACACACTGTGTGTTTTAATTTGTAATTTAATCAGAGGAAAAACCCTTCAGACGCTGCGTCTCGTTCTCAAAGCTCCTGAGGCACAAAACAAGGAAGTTAACAAACTTTTAAACAAAATGTAAATAAATAAATACATAACAATAATTATTATAGATTAGACAACACAGCTGTCATCTGTATGAAGAACGAGCTGAAGTCAAATAAATGAAGAGGCAGAATAACATCAGGTCAGACTACTGCGTCTGCTGCTAAACTAAATACAGACCAAAACAAGAAGAAGTAGGTTTAACGTAAACACTCAGAGTTAAACAGATTATTTAAACTTCGTCTGGTGATTGTGGACACGATGAGAAGTCGCTGAGTGAACGAGACGATATGAAGGGAAGGAAAGCAGCCGAACGTCGACGAAGCTCTAAGACGCAAAAAATAAACACTTTCAAAACCTTAAATTGAAGGAATTATTTCTCCTGTAAACTAAATTTAACAAAATAAAAGCTGCATCAGTGTTCACTTCAGTCTTTTCAGCAGCTGCCTTCATTAATATCAATATAATTAAACATTTATTCTGTAAGTTCTGCGTCTGAAAGGAACATTTAGGTGTTAGCAGTGAAAACGTTCTGCAGCAGTTGTGTAAATCTGAGCTCTTCTAGAAGCTTCACACAAACACAACAGAGCGGTTTATAGGAGCTGATCTCATGTTGCATCTGTAATGATTCTCCAGCTGTCAGACAAACTCGGCCGAGGAAGACGAAGAAGGTTCTTTCCAGCTCTGAACAAAGACGCTCGCACATAAATGGAAACAGAGAACATGAATCTGTTTCCACCCGTGTTTGTTCATGCATGCATTCGTGTGTGTGTGTGTGTCCACATGCGTGCAGGGGCGAGGTGGCCAGAGTTCAACATGCAGAGTTTACACAGGGAGGGGGCTCTCAGTAACCACACACACACTCCTCCCCCCCCGCTAAGTCAACGGTTAAAGTCCTGAGATCAGAGCCGAGTCATTCAGCGGAGGAGCGTCCTCGCCGTGTTTACTCGGGCCGATACCGAGGAGGGGGGGGGGGGGGGGGGGGGCAGATAGGAGGCCCACGGGGTCAAGGAGGGGGTCGGGGCAGGAGGGCAGAGTCCAGCCGTCCCGTCCCCGCGGACTGGGCGGGGCCAGGATGACCTGTTTGGCAGGTGAAAGCAGCTCGTTAGCCGGTTAGCGCCGGCTGAGCTCATCCACCTGCAGAGTTACACCCAGTCCTCCCTGCCAGACTCAAACTGCAGCAATAAACCCAGAGAGCACATCTGAGGTTACACTCATCTGATCTCAGCCGCAGGCGCAGAACGCAGAGCGCCGAGGCTGGAAAACGAAGGTACAGACGCCAAAACACATCAACGAAATGACAGAGTCGCTGGTTTCATGTCAGGATGAGTTGAGAGGAGTAACACACATGATGAGGAGCTGCAGCAGGATTCAGCTTACTGACAGATAGACTGTAAATAAAGAAGGAGACACCTGATAAGAACATCTGGAACCTCAGTTAACAACTTAAAGATGAACCAGAACCAGTTCCTGCACACACACGCATGAACGCACCTTCAGAACTCAAACAGACGAAAACAAACAAAACACTGATCTGTGGCTCAGATATCTGCGGATCATTTAAAACTCCACGTAATGTGAAGGAAGAAGAAGAAGAAGAAGAAGAAGAGGAGGAGGAGGAGGTGATGTTAAATCATCAATTTATTGTCTGTGCAGAAACTTTCAGTCGAGCATGAATCATATCTGGATGAACAGAGCAGCGATATAAGAACCATGACGACGAGACACTCTGAGCCTCAGGGATGCCAGATGTATTGATGATCACTGATCTGATCGCTCTGATCGATCTGCTGATTGTAATTGTTCTGTATCGCTGTCCGTTCAGCGACATCAGAGTTAGACGCTGCTCTGATGAATCTGAACGAAGATCTGAAGTCAGGAGGAGAAACTGTCTTCTCTGATTTACTGACGCTGATCCTGAACGCATCGTCGGGAACGCCATCCTTCAGGCACAAAGGGTTAAACGTGTCGACCTCGTTAGCAGGAACCTCGTTAGCTTTTACTCTGAATAAATAAAGTTCTCCACAAACTTTTTATTTAAAGCGAGTCTGCAGAACGTGGAGACTGAAGTTCTGATATTTAGTCTATAAAGAAAAAAATGTTTCAGTGAAGGGGTTTAAGTTTTGTTTGTTAGAAAGGAAATTAATCCCTAAACTCAGCTTCATCCAATCACACACACACACACACACACACACACACACAGTCAGGGAAATGCTTTAAAACAGTTTTTGGGTGAAATCCAAAGTGGGATTGGTGCTGACAGCGTTTGATAATTCACCCAGCGCTCTGACTTACAGGCTCACTCTGTAATGTTTTCACTCAGTCCCAAACCTGCTGTGCTCATTAGTCTTTTAACACTCTCTCCGTCTCTGTCCCCGCCGCGTCCCCGCCTCCGTCCTCCTCCGGCCACGTCAAGAGTTAAAACGGCGAGAGACGCGCCCGCTGCACTTAATACGTGTGTGTGTGTGTGTGTGTGTGTGTGCGTGTGTGTGTGTGCGCTGCTCTCGCTGTGATTGATGGCATTGTTTAAAGCCAGGGAGGCTTTGGAAAGCTTTGCTATTGTTTCAGCTCTTGGCGAGGAGGGTTCTTTAGAAAAACAAAAACGAGAGGAGCAGCAGGAGGAGGAGGAGGGAGGAGGAGGAGGGAGGAGGAGGGAGGACGAGCGAATAAAAAGAATTAGAAAACAAAACATGAGTTGTCTTCACACTCGTCACACTCGCTGCTTTTAAAGAGTCCGAGCCCCTGATGGTGAATCTGATAGTCGCCTGTTGGGATTCCTCTGCAGCGCCATCCAACCCCTCCCTCCCTCCACCTCCTCCCCCCTCCTCCCTCCTCCCTCCATCCGCCGCCCCTCTCCTCCTCCTCACACCCCCACCGCCAACCAAACCACAGCTATCCGTGCCCACCCCACCCGGCCAGCCCCTGGGAAGCCGGAGAACGAAGGGACAGAGCAGGAAAAATAAAACACACACCAGGAATGTACCAACACACAAACATGGCGTCGGCCCAGGCCTCCGCTCCGCTCCTCTGTTATTCTTACAAGATGTTTGGGGCTCGGCTCTGGTCACCCGGCCCGACACAAACCACAGAATTTCTGATATTTCTCCGGGTCCCCCCCCCCTCCTCCCCCTCCTCCTCCTCCTCCGCCCCCCCCGCTGCGGAGCCGCTGGGAATGTTTTGTGAAAACACAGCGCCGCAGGGCTCGGCAGGTGGTCCCGCTACGTACGGCGCGGCGAGCGCGGCTACGAGGCCCCCGGCCGGGCCCCCGGGCGGCCCCTGGGGGCCTCATCAGCACCGACCAGCGCTACGCCCCCGAGAGGGAAGAGGCATGTTGTTGCAGTCCGGTCCTGTCCGCTCTGATGGATGGGAGAACATTTTCTTTCTGTTCCAGATCAGGAACAGGAAACAAAGTTATTAAGTACAACTTCGGTCATGATAAATGCTTATAATACATTTGAAAATATTTAGTAATTATATCTCGTGCTTATACAAATGAATTCAGCGTTGAGTCATGTGTAATTTCCAGAAAATGAGTCTTTTACCTTTAATTCTCCCAGAACGAAGGAGAGCGTCTGCCAAACCTCTGCTATACGCTGCACAGAGCTTCTACTGGTGAAACGGTGAAAAGTCAAGTCTCACTTCAGGAAAAGACACAAGTGTTAGATGCAAAATGTTCTTAAAGCAACAAAAAACAAAGTGCTCGTCATGCAACACGCTGCAGCCGCCATCTAACATCATCTAACATCATCTAACATCTTCTAACATCATCCTGAGTTACTGATCGTTTAGTATTCGGGTTAATGTATTCAGTTACTGTCCATCCATCTGTAACCGTGGGTAACGACACGTTTCCGCTGGAAGCAGTGTGTTTTTGTTTTTATTTACACTGATCAGCAGGTGTAAACACAGAGAGACATGAGCACTGACGTCAGCGTGAGTAACAACAGTTTGAGTTTCAGTGAAGAAATGTGAAACCAGACTGAAATGATTCAGAGTGACAGCAGCTCATCCTGCTGCTGCTGTCCCCCTAAAAACAGAGGTCTGGATCCGCCGTGTGTGTGTGTGTGTGTGTGTGTGTGTGTGTGCAGACGATCTAATGGGAGACAGGTGAATAATTGGGTGGATTAAGACACCGCCCTCAGTCTGGATTGGCTGGGTGTGGAGGGAATAAAGTTAAGTGTGATTACCTCGTCATTACACACATAAATACCCCCGCAGTGTGTTTTAAGCTTATCCACAGTCGCGCTGCATTATGACTGATTCCCCTCTGAGTCCCGCGTGAGACCGTCAAGACAGCCGCGCGGCGGTCGCCAGGCAACGGGAACAACAAGCAGTTCCTGTGAACCGCGGGGCGAGAGGAGGACCGCATCCATCAGCTCGGGGTCAGCGGGACTCTCCGGAGGAACCTCCAGAGTCTGAAAGCATATTTGTGACACGATGTCAAAGCTGTGAGAGGAAAGCAGAGTCTCGCACAAACACCGAGGATTCAAGGTGAAACTTCTCCTCTTCAAGTCCCAACAAACCGCAGATCTGTAGATCCCTCACAGGTGAGCTGCTCACCTCATCTGTTTGGGTTTTCCCCAAAACTTTATTGATAACAAAGATAACAAACAAGCTTCAAGAACAAACAGTTATGACACAAACAAACATTCAGAAAAGGATCCTTCTATAAAATAACAAAATAAGACACAAGAATGTAAACAAATAAATAAATAAAGGGGCTCAAGTTGCTAATTAAGTGTTACAGTACAAGTATTGTTTGCTGCTTTTCTCTTCGTCATCCTGACTTATAATATCAATTAAAAACAAGGTAAAGTTTGGTTTCTATTGGTCCGTCTCATTTTATGTGAGTGGATTTTGCCAAAACCAGCTGGTTACCTGGTTACAGCCCACATAACGAGACATGACATCACACCAAACGCATACAGTGTAAAAACAAATCACCCTTCACCGCAACTTTTATGTGCTCAGAAAACAACAAGTCATCGACCCTCCTTCATTACTGTTGCTAAGCCCGTCAATCTTTCCACAACAGAAGAAGAAGAAGAAGGAGAGGAAGGAGAAGGAGGGATGGGTCATGGCGTCATGGCGGCGTTCTGAGATCCGCTCGGTTCCAGCTCTGTTGAAGAGCCGTGGGAGATGAATGGACGGAGAAGCACAATGAAACCCAACAGTATCGTCGTGGCCTGACCTCTGATGAGAGAAAAGCGACCACATCAAACAGGAACGAAGCTTCAGAGGAACACGGGCTGATTTTTCCAAATGTGCAGAGCCGTTTATTTGGTCTCCAGATAGAATCCAGCCGTGATTACAGGCAGACTTTACAGGACTCCTGCTGCTCCTGAAAACCCCTCACCATGGCAAATCATAAAATAAATAGATAAATACTCTTAACAAAATATTGATCTCTTCTCTCTTCCTTTTATTTCAGTCCGAGGCTGCTTCACGAAGGTTAACAGGAATAATAATAGTTACAGTAACATCACATATTCAAAGCTCCTCTGATTATTAACAGGTGGATTAGAAACGAGCCGTTAGCTAGAAAACAACAAACACATACATTTCATAGCTATCAGAAACTTTTAGGAACAAACGTGATGATCAGAAAATAACGTACGAAGCATCCTGTCGACGCTGCGATCATTCAACTGGTCAGTTAGAGTCTTTAGATGAAGGGAGGAGCTGGATTTAGATAGTAAGTTAGATAGTGGTGTTACCTTGTGAGTTCATTAATTTACATTAACTTGTGCGTTTATCATTTAACTGGTGAGTTAAATTATTATTATCAGACTTATTATCATCTTCACCAGCTGAAGGTAGAAGACGTAGCTGTTGCAGGGAAGCTAGTTAGCCAGCGTATCATCGCTAAAGCTAACTGTAAATAAAGATCTGGACGGTTTAAACTCTGGTATAGCATATTAGCTAACAATATGCTAACTCTCGTCCTGATGCTGTCGTTTTTGTGAACATAAGGGCGTTTATTTATGAATTTATTTTTGCTGAAGTCACTGTAAATCTGGCTTTTAAGACTCTTTTTCTGCTGTTGATCAGTTGAAAAGTTGACGTGCGTTTGGCAGCTCTCTCCTCGCGTCCCTTCGTGTCAGACGCTGCAAACTTATCGAACGTTGTTGATCAGGAGCCAAACACAACCAGAGAGATGGGCAGACACATGTCATTCCTGTTTCTGTGTGTCACAAGCAAAACATCAATAAAGAGAAGAGAAATCAGTTCAACACGAGCAGCAACAGACGGCGGATGGATGGATGTTCATTACGTCCAACCACAGACAGTCGAACGCTGTCAGGTCGGAGCACAAACTCAGACTCAGAGCTGAAATATGTCTCAGGATTTCTCCTCTTCCTCTGCGTAAACACGCACAACTGTACTCATCACAGGCAGTTACTCCTCTCTGGACTTCCTTTTGTTTCAGCGGCCAAACCCCGGGAAGTAAACTCTTAAGTCCTCGTGTCTTGAAGTGGAGAAGAAGAACAACAGTTGAGTTTGGAGCCAATGAGACAGATGGGATCTGGGAAACAAGGAATTTCTTTTTCATCCCTGTTTTCACCCAGAAAGCAGCGAGACATTAATACGAACAACAACAGCAAAGACAGAAATGTGACTTTCATGAAACCTGTCAGCGGACTCAAACTGGCTGAGCGACGAAAGCCCAAAACATCCAGATGGAGCTTTTAGTTTGCCTTCCTGTGAGCCATAAAACCACTTTACATAACTTAAAACCATCCTGGGTCCTGAGTGTGGCTTTTGCAATAAATATAATAATAACAATTCTGTCTATCTTGTTAGCTAACAGGCTAACAGGCTAGCCACCAACCCCATGAATCCCCAGTGAAACCGAATATTTCACTGATGTACTTTCTGCTTTCAAATGGAACTTGTGAGCTCGTGGTTATGACGTGAGAAGTCATAGATTCGTAACTCAGAGCTTTATCTATATAAAATGTGCAAATGAAGACACGTGCTTGTCTAAAACTAAAAGAGAATTATATCATTATCTAAAGGAACGCTGACATTTTGGAAAGACCTTGGCTGAGATAAATCCAGGACATGTTTAGCTTAGCTTAGCTTAGCCTAGCTCTTTGAAAAGAGCAGAAATCAGCTTCTAATAACTCCAAGCTTGTCTGACAACTGCTGTATGTTGTTAGCTTACAAGCTATCAGCCAATCCAGAAGCTAGCTCTAAGCTAACAGAAGTTAATACATAGCTTATCATCACTGAAGACACATTTAGCTTGTTAGCTAAAGGATCACTGCTGTTTTGGAAAGTCCACGGCATCTAATACAGAGATAAATCCATGGTGTGTTTAGCCTAGCTTAGCACAAAGGAAACTGTTAGCCTAGCTCCATGGAAAGATCAGCAGATAAATCTGAGGGGTCGTGAGATGATTAATGGGAGAGGAAAGAAGAAAAAACAAAGTTTCTGGACTTTTTCTCTAATCTTTGATTTTTGTTGAAATATTGGATCATTTGAACATTTATTGAAATGAAAGCATGTGAGAAGTTTAGAGGGAAAAATCACTATTTGGTGGAGCTGTTAACAACTCATAGACATGTGAAATGTGACCCCGACTACACACTGCTTTTTGTAAGACGTCAAAAGACAAAAAGGTTGGAAACCACTGGTTTCATCTTTAACAATGTGTTGTATTTTAAAAGCTTGTTATATTATCCATTGTGTCAAATCTGCATCTGAAAAGTAACTAAAGCTGTCAAATAAATGTAGTGGAGTAGAAAGTACAATATTTCTCTCTGAAATGTAGAAAGTAGCATCACATGGAAATAAAACAGTAAAGTAAAGAACCTCTAAACTGGACTGAAATACAGTATTTTAGTAACTGTACTCAGTTACTTGGTTATTAGACTCATGCTGCAGATTGTGCTGCTTCCAGTCTGAAACCTCATCTGAAATATCTGACTCTGGGGACAAAAGAGAAGCAGAGGATTTCCAAAAATGTTGGAATGTTTCTTTGAATGTTGTAAAGTGTTTAGTTAGCGCTGCAGAGACATACAGTCCTCTCTGTGTGTCTGGCTGGTTGCCACTGTGGTGTCACTGTGATAATGTTTAGTTAACCACACATACACCACAGCTTCATTCATCACACACCCACACACACACACACACACACACACACACACACACACACACACACACTCTCTCTAGTCTGTGGAACATGACGGGACAGGATCTGATGTGAGCTCTTCACTGTCAGACTCACCTTTCAACACACTGTGTTTACAATAATAGGCATTAATATGATCGCTGCATATGTCACCTCTGCGCTGCTGCTCTGAGTCATTCTCCTTAAGTGTTTGATTAATCCACTTATTTTACAGCTTTTCAGGATCATTTTTGGAATAAAATCCCAGATTAAGCATGTCTGGTTCAGTCTTTCACACGGAGGATTTGTCATCAGTTTAATAAATAAATAAATACGCCTTGTTTTTTTTGTACTGTGAGTCTAAACTAATAATTTGCATAAATATTAGGAATGTGCAGAGAGTCCAGGATTTATATTAGTATTCAAATAAAAGTGAGAAGAGGCTTAAAAATCCTGTTTTTGTTTTTATTATGCTTTTAATTTTAGAGTTATACATAATACAATAAGTGTTCATGAATAATAATAATGTTCTAACTGCTTGTCTACAACGAGACTGATACTGAGGTATTTATTCAGTTTGGGAAATCCTGTGATGCATTAACGCTGTCTGACTCAACAGGGATTCATCTGTTATTAGGTCATTACTGAGGATCGGTCTACTCGCTGGAGTAGGTTTCATTACATAGGAGTCTACTGACATAACTGACTGTTCTCCAGGTGTTAATCAGTCTGAGATAACACTAACAGTTTTTATTTTATTTAGAGAACACATTGTTCAATAATATGAACTTATTTTGATTATATATTTTGATGTAAACCGTTCACATATATTACTCCGGAGGATAAAGTTATCGCTATTGGCACGACAGCGACGCGGTCAGAAACGCGGCGCTGCAGCTTCTACCAGCAAATATTTTACTGCGAGATCAGATGTTTAAAAAAGAAAAGAACCAAGTTGTGTCTGAACATTTCACTCATATGTTCAGTAACATTTTTGCAACTTTCCAAATTCATTTATTAACAACATTTTCTCATTAAAAACACGATTCAGCAGCATTACGTTTCTATTAAAACATCTCTGTAGTTGCAGTTTAGTCGTAACTTTGAGGAGGCAGAGTTGTGTTTGATTATCTGAACTGAGGGTGTGATTATAGATTATAAAATCCTCTGAAGCAAAACTGTGATTTTGGGCTGTAAATATAAATAAACTTGACATGACTTGTCAAACAAACTGTAGATGGTTTTGTTGTTAGCATTGCTCACTAGCTGATGTGCTGCTAGCTTAGCATAAATAACGTTAGGCTCGTACTAATGTTAGCACCCTGTTAGCTGATGGCTAGTTTAGCCATGCTAGTCTCAGTATCTCCATGTTATGATCAGTTATGTTACATTAGCTCAGTCTTAGCATTCATACTGTAATTAGCATCTTAATTACTTTTAGCATTCTAGTCTGAGTCAGACTGAAGGCAAAACAACAAACATACAAATAAGAACAAATATTAACACCAAACCATTCTTCTAATCTGCTGTTAACAAACCAATATAAATAAAAAACTGCTAATTTAGGTTTAATTTCCATTTATGTGATGTGACTGCAGCTCTGAGACAGACAGAGGCCTTTACCCCACTGATGTTTTTAGCCAGCTAGCATTAGCCAATTAGCTAATGGTTATAGCTGGTGGCTTAGCCCAAATAAGGAGGGGGGGGGGGGGTCAAACCTCACCTAGCAGCAGCTGGAGGAGGGTTGTGGAGTATCAGGACGTGTCACTGTGGATCAATGTGGATCAATGTGGATCAGTCCCAGACAGATAATGAGGGGAGTTGGTCGATCAGTGTTAACACCAATAACCGCACTTCAGAACACACACACACACACACACACACACACACACACACACACACACACACACACACACAGCCCTGGCGGTGAGTTATGTGAGGAATGTGTGTGTGTGATTCTCTAAGTATTACCTGGTTGTACCTGAGGTGGGCGGGGCCAGCGGTGTAAACACACCTCACCGCACCACATTTACATTCCTCACATAGATAGTGTTGATAGTCACACCGTCAGCACAGTAATAACTCTTACAAACAGTTATTATCTGGCTCCCGGCCACAGACAGACGCTCATACACAACGCTGTACTCACATGGTTTAGCCCCTCCCCCCTCCTCCCCCCTCCCCCCTCCCTCCGCCCACCTAAAGCAGCCGGCGGCGTGAAAACTCAGATGGACGGTCGCAAATAGGATCCATCACACTGACTGATGAGGAATGACTGTAGAAGTATTAGAGCATAAATCAGATCATCAAACAGAATATTAAACATATATTATAGATTAAAGATATATTACAGCTGAGTCAGCTTCATGTAAACAAACAGAACATGACACCAACAGTATTCACATCAAGTGTCAGCAGCTGAATTTACTTAAAGTTCATGAACACTGATGAATCAGCAGCTTTATGTTGCTGCAGCCAGTTTGGATTCATCTTTATATTAACTGGAATTAAAGCTAAAAGAAGCCAAACTACACTGCTGCTAATGAGACAGTAAAACCTCCTGAACTGCTGTGAGAAGGTCAGAAGAAGATTATTTAACCTTTTCTTTATTTTTAGTGTGAAATATCAGATCAAACTGTTATTTATCTGAAACCCTGCCTGACAAACACACACTGACTTCATGAAAAGACAGAAACAGTCAACAACTGGTTTAATTTATAACAATGTGAGTGATTTATAAGCTTTAATCTATAAGGTGTCAGAAACATGATGTCACTAAACATATTGATCCTCGCCGGCTGATACGGAACAATCACAATCAGCAAATCAAGCAAACTGATCAATGAAAAAGTTGGTTTGTCTCGATCAATAAGTACATTTACATGTTTATGAGAAGAAGCAGCAAACAGATCTGATGACGTTTAACTACATTAACGGATAAAAAGTTATAAAAAGTTCACTGTTACTGTGTTTTTATTTCACAACACAAATGATTCAAAAGCTTTTTCCAGTCAGTCAGTAAAAACATGTTTGTGTCATCATACATGTCATTTAACATGTAAATGAACTCTCAGCTCTGATAAATTCAGCGTCATGTTTCCAGACTTGGACGGATATTTGTGACACAGGTGAGCGTCTTTCTGTCTCATTATGTGGCTGTAAACATGCGGCCATGATGTCTGACCTTCTTCGTTGTTTTCAGCAGGCTAAGCTAGCATGTTAGCGTTATCCTGGTGATTTTCAGCAGCGTTTTGATGCCTCCAGCTTCAGGAACACCTTCAGGAACATGTTGCACCTGAGCGGGACGTTAACTCAGGTGTGGGTGTGTGTGGAGGTCAAAGTTCAGCAGCAGGAATGTGAACCATCCTGTTGAGCAGATCACTTCATTTCAAACTAAACAAACACCTCAACAACAACATCAAACCCCTCCCGCCCTCCCCCAACCCGCAGCAGCAGCAGCGGCAGCAGCAGCGGCGGGGGTCATGTGACGTGAAACCGACCGGACTGTTTATGGGAATTGAACCGGCGACCCTGAGACGGCTGGTTGATGATAAAGCTCATGCAGAGAGACGCCGGCGGCGGCTGAGAGCAGCCGTTTCCGTTCGTCACTGAGAGTCTGCAGAGTGTCAGACGGATGTTTGAGGGAAACATTCCTCCATCAGCGAAGTTCATCTAACCTCTGAGATCTTATCTGTTGATCCAGTGCAGGGCTGACCTCCACCGCTCCGTTCACACTCTGCTTCATCTTTATTTATCGTCCTCTCATTTATATCCAACTTTTAACCTTTTAATCCGCTCCAGTTGTTTCTTCTCCTGAACGTCTCTGACTTTCACTCTCTCATCACGAGCTTGTGCAATTTTTAATGCGGTTTTCATCAGTTCATTAGCATCATCAACACCCCTGAAATGTCAGAATAAAGTGACCTTTTCTGCTTTTCTGCTCCGCTTGTGGGAGAATTTCATTCACGAAACGTTTCCAAAGAGAGAGAAGAAGAATCAGAAACCAGCAGACACGCTGATCGGCGGCAGCAGTCGGTCTTTTTAAAGCGAAGCGCTCCAGGACTAAATACGAGAGGTGGTCATGTGACCGTCACAGAGATGACCAGGTGATCGCAGGTGATGATGTCACTGACAGGTGAGGTGGGAGGGGCTACGTCAGGCTCCTCCCGGTTCCTCAGAGACTCTCGTGTCGATCCGGTGGAAAGACTGAGGACATAAAAACTACGACTCCCAGGGTGCATTTTGGCAAGAAACGGCCAATCACAGAGCTTCGTGTAAGGATCCTACAGGTTTATATTGTTTACACGTCGTTTTCTGACAAATCACATGTGAGTCAGAGTGTTGTTTTTTCATTGTTTACCCCAAATAAAGCTTGTTATAATCTTTTTAAACGGACACGTCAGTGTTTGTTATTGACTGTTAATAACTAGCACATCATTTTGTTACAGAAACCAAACAGTGTGACAGTTTTAGTTAAAGTTAGCTGTGTGTTTAACAGATTGATAACGTTGTTGTTGTTGTATTGATCTAAACTTTAACACAGTGACTTTTAGTGTGTTGACATAGTTTTTAAAAGGCTGTGACCGTCAGCTTCTTCAGCTCTGTGATCGGCTGCTTCTCGCTGAGATGCATCCTGGGAATCGTAGTTAACTTCACGTCCAGCGTCCTGCAGCGTCAGACTGTAACCTGGACGCAGCAGGTCGGCGGTGAAACAGGAAGTCTGTTTACGTTTGTTTGTTTGTTTGTGTTTCTTCTCTTCGATGACGTCGTCGTCGTCGTTGTCGTGTTCGCAGACGCTCTGAGAACAGCTGCACGTGTTGATATCTGTAAACGTTCAGCCTCATTCTTCCATTATTTACTTAATTTAATCTCTTATTTCACTGTATTCATGTTGTATTTACATACATATCTTAATATTTCTTTTTATTTTATTTCTTTCCTCATCATGTTTAGTGCTTTTGCTTCAAACAGTCTTACTCTACACATAAAGTCTGATTGATTGATTGATTGATTGATTTCACCTTTATGAGCACAAACTTATTATTATTACTGATGGAAACTAAGCAGAGTTTGTAATGAATGAGTGTCTCTGGATTCTTGTTTTGTGTAGTTTCTCTGAGGTCATCTGGAGTTTCCACATGTTCTACGTCTCCGCCGTACACACACACACACACACACACACACACACACACACACACACACACACATATGAATAAGTGATTGTTGTGTTTGTGTAAATGAGGATCTTCTGCATGAGGAGGATGACCAGCTGGCTCTGCGTGAGCTCGGTCTCATGATGTTCAGTCTGCGGAGCTCTGGACTCTCTCCAGCATCTCTGTCTCTCAGCAAACAGCAGGAATTCCCCTGATAAAACACTCCTCACTCTGTGTGTGTGTGTGTGTGTGTGTGTGTGTGTGTGTGTGTGTGTGTGTGTGTGTGAGGGACAAACACCAGCTTTTTCACCCTGACATCGTGAGGACTCACCTCATCTGGGGACAAACAGCTGCTCAACCAGGTCAGACGCTTATTGTAGGGTTTAGATTTGGTCAGAGTGTGTAAGCGGTTCCTGCTCCAGTTCCCGCTCCTCAGACGGGATCCGTTGGGAAACTGAAGTCCTGGTCCTGGACGGCGTTTTCAAACCGAGAGGAAATGACAGGATCTGGTCTGCAACAGACGTGGAAATTAAAGAGTAGAGTCTAGACCTGCTTTATGTGACAAGTGTCCTGAGATCACCGCTCTTATGATTATAAATAAGATCATACGTGCAGTCAGGAGCCTCCACAGGGGGCGCCGGAGAGCTGGAGGCGAGCTGAAGGTCACATCTTCACTTATTGATCAGTGTGAGCGACGGGGATCAATAACTCTGATCATCAGAGAACAGACAGGAAGCTGCGAACAGCTGATTCTCTGTGAACGGCTCAGGTGTAAAAACTGAAAGAGAAACAGCTGACACATTTTTCACTTCCTGTTCTCCATATTTCATCCACTCTTCAGCAGAAATGATCACATTTAAAGGAATAAGGAAACAGCGGTTCAGTTTGGGAATAAAATGTTCAGTTTTAAGCGGAGTCGTCACTGAGTGATGCTGTAACTGTCACGTGCCAGAGGTGTGGAGGAACCGGTGGACCCAAATGCAGAGAGCCGAAACAGGCAAAATCTGATGCAGACCGTTTATTCTAACAAATAACATTCAAAACACAAGGACTAAGCACAACACCAGGGATAACACCAGACGACTCGACAAGGACTGAACTGAAAACAGGACTATAAATACACAGGCAGTGATTACAAATGAAACACAGGTGAGGAGAACAAGACACAGGTGAGACACATGAACTAACGAAACACAGGAAGTAAAGTGACCAGACACACGGTAGCAGGGAATTTCAAACTAAAACAGGAAAACAGAGGAACACAGGGGAAACAAAACCCAAAACAAAGCACACATCAGACAGGGCAGGTAAAACAAAAAGACAAACTAACAAAAACCCCAAAAAGTCCTGATAGACCATGACAGTAACTGTTCATCTCACTGCAGGAAACATAAATAACATCAGTCGGTCTGCTGCACAGAGACTGACGTGAGTTTCATCTTCTGGTTCAGGACTGATCATGTATGTACATTAGAACACGTATGAACCTTCTTATCTGCTGGATATAAATGAATCCTGACTTTATTTCTGTGTGTTTTTAGTTTAGATAGATACTTTATTAAAATGATCCACAGCTCGTCCAATTATAACAAAACAAAACTGAAACCTTCCAGTCAGTTAAAGGAGCTGAGGAGTGTCACTGCTGTGGGGACGAAGGACCTCCTAAATGTCTCTGATATTTATTTATTTATTTATTTATTTATGACGTCTCACATGTGCAGCAGTGATCTGTTTAGTTACTAAACTGTTCTGACTAAAGACTCAGTGAACCTCTGCAGGAGAACAGAACAAACATCATGCTGCTCTCATCGACGTCCTGTTGGGCCCAAACTGAAGCTGTATGTCTCTTACTGGTGTTACTGGTGTTACTGGTGTAGTTGCTGCTGGTGTATTAGACTCATGTGTCCTTCACTTTGGATCAAAGTGTCTGCAGAATGAAAAATGTAAATGTTGGTTGTTTCTGGCCTGAAACATCCAGTTCAGTAGCTGTTCTGTCATAATTTTGACTGTAAGTTTAGTTTGTGTTTTATTATATAAATTCATCACCAGCACACCTTTAATAACCTTTAATAACCTTTAATAACCTTTAATAACCTCTGATAACCTCTCATACCTGCCGTCCAGCAGCTCTGGTTGTGTCCGTCCTGTTTGTGTTTGTGTCAGCATGTTTCCATCTGATAACTTGTTTTCTGTTTTCAGAAAACTTTAACAATGAGAATCTTTTTTTTTTTTTAAAGATTGTAATAAAAGAAACACGATGATGAAAACATAATTTAGTACAGTGGAGGCTAAAAAGACACAGACTCATTACTTTCCTTTGTGTTTCACATAATCTTCATCTAGTGGATTTAAAGCGGCGCTGGCTGCAGCGGCTGCAGCTCCGTCTGGCCCTCAGGAGGTTATGTGTAACTGCCGGCCCCCCGTCGGGCCCCCGGGGACCTCTGGTTGAGCCGCTGGTCTGTAACAGCCTGTCATTTACAGCACTAACAGAGCTTAAAACTGTCTGGTAACCCAGAATTCCAATAATCTGAGCAGTTTGTGGCCTGTCATCAGCAGCCAGCGTCCCCGCCGCAGACCGGCCGGTCCGGCTCGCTGTGGAGGTGGACGCTGAGCGCATTGTTCTCGGTGTTTACTCAGAGCTGCAGCTCTCACAGTCGCTGTGTGGCCAAACTGCTGCCTCCCAAAAAGAAGCAGAAAGACGCTAAAAATAGTTCCTCTGTAAAAATAGTGGAGCTGGTTTCTGTTCGAGGCTCCAGTGAAACCAGAGTCCCTGTTTGAGTTGGAGCGGAGTGTGGGATCGCTGTCTCTCTCTCTGGACGTCTTCCTCGCACGCCCACGTCTGCGTGCACGTGTGTGTGTGTGTGTTTGTGTGTGTGTGTCAGTGTGTGTGTGTGAGTGTGTATCTGTGTGTGTGAGTGTGAGGGTGTGTGTGAGTGTGTGTGTGAGTGTGTTTGTGTGTGTGTGTGTTTGTGTGTGTGTGTGTGAGTGTGTGTGTGAGTGTGTGTTTGTGTGTGTGTGTGTGAGTGTGTGTGTGAGTGTGTGTTTGTGTGTGTGTGTGTGAGTGTGTGTGTGAGTGTGTGTTTGTGTGTGTGTGTGTGTGAGAGTGTGTATGTATTTGTGTGTGTGTGTGTGTGTGTGTATGTAAGTGTGTATTTGGATGTGTGTATATATGTGTGTCTGTGTGTGTGTTTCTGTATCTGTGTGTGTGTGTCAGTGTGTATGTGTGTGTGTGTATCTGTGTGTGTGTGTGTGTGTGATTGTGTGTGTGTGTGTGTGTGTCTGTGTGTATATGTGAGTGTGTGTGTGTGGTTGCATGTACTAACATGTGTGTTTGGTAATTATATATGTTAGTATATAATGACATGTGACCACGTGTGTGTGTATCTACATGTGTCAGTGTGTGTGTGTGTAATTAAAGAGCAGAGTGTGAAACTATGTGTGTGTTTGGTTTAAAATGAGCAGCTCAGTGTGTTTTCACTGAATATATCCTCCATATATTTACATAGAAACACATATATTTATATATTAGATTGTTTATTGTGCATAAACTATAAATAATATGTTTATTATCATGTTTTAAGGATTAAAGCTGTTTTTCTGTCTTCCTTACTAACTGTGTGTCTGCTGAGTGGAGAGCTGCTCTGACACACAACTGTGTTCAATAAGTTTTAGTGACTTTAGATGTTTTATATTGTGCAGCAGGAGAACAAACATCTGCAGAAACATCTTCAGCATCATGGAGTCAGAATCATCTCTGAGCTGCTGCTGCTGCTTTAAAGGCTGTTTAATCAGCTCTGATCAATAAGAACTCCTCCAAACATCCTGCAGCTCTGTAAACGTCCTGCTGTTACTTCAGCGCAGCGTCTGAGCGCTCCTCGTTTCTCAGCTCTGACATTTCGGACGGTGGAGGCAGAGGAGGCAGGTTAGCTGGAGGAGAAACTGCCAGTACGTAAAACTCAGAGGTTTTACTGAAAACAACCGGCTTCGGTCTGCTGGGAACCGAGAGAGTTTGACCACAGGGACGTTTTAATGATACTGTCCAGGAGTCCTGCTTCCCCCCTGAGAGACAGCGGGGAGGGACGGATGCTTCCAGAGACGGAGGCAGGCGGGGAGGGAGGAGAGGAGGAGAGGAGGAACACAAGTTTACAGAACATCAACCAGAAGAAATGCAGTGAATGCTGCTCTGAGTGTCAGCAGATAAGCAGACGATGTCATTAAAGAGCGACACACCATGGAAATGTGAAGTTTACAGTGTGAGCTGCTGCTGCTGCACCGCACACAGCAAAATAAAGATATTTACACGCTTCCTGTTTGTTTCTAATGCAGCGACACAAACAGACCTGTTGAATAATGATCAGCGTTTCTCTCCCGGAGAAGCTTCAGGGTCCAGTTTGGCGAACGGCGTCAGCTGATACCAGACTGAGGTCACCACAGGAAACACTCCCTACAAATATTTAGACGTTTCAGATCTTCACACTCTTCTTCTATGTGAAAATAGAAAATGTGAATAAAAGCAGACGTTTGATGCTTTTAGTGTTCGAGATTTAGACGGACGAGACGAACACATCTGGATGACTGGAGCCAAACTGATGCAGTAAAAGTCCATCAGTGTTCAGAGCTTGATGTAGTTAAAGTGTTGCAGTAAAAGTAGTGGTTTGGTCCCTCTGACTGATATATTATTATATATGACATCATTAGATTATTAATACTGAAGCATCAGTGTTAGAGCAGCATGTTACTGTTGTAGCTGCTGGAGGTGGAGCTAGTTTACACTACTTTATATACAGTTAGCTAGTTCAGTCCACTGGTTCCCAACCTAGGGGTCGGGGCCCTCCAAAGGGTCAGCAGATAAATCTGAGGGGTCGTGAGATGATTAATGGGAGAGGAAAGAAGAAAAAACAAAGTTCTGATTCACAAATCTGTTTTCAGTTTCTGGACTTTTTCTCTAATCTTTGATTTTTGCTGAAATATTGGATCATTTGAACATTTATTGAAATGAAAGCATGTGAGAAGTTTAGAGGGAAAAATCACTATTTGGTGGAGCTGTTAACAACTCATAGACATGTGAAATGTGACCCCGACTACACACTGCTTTTTGTAAGACGTCAAAAGACAAAAAGGTTGGAAACCACTGGTTTCATCTTTAACAATGTGTTGTATTTTAAAAGCTTGTTATATTATCCATTGTGTCAAATCTGCATCTGAAAAGTAACTAAAGCTGTCAAATAAATGTAGTGGAGTAGAAAGTACAATATTTCCCTCTGAGATGGAAATACTCAAGTAAAGAAGCTGTGAGCTGCTCTTCAGTATTTGGAGTTGTGGGTGAAGCTCTCTCAGATTGAGGCAGAGGGTTAATGTTTCTCACACTGCTCTCTGTGATGCAGCCAGACTCTGTAGGTGTGTTGGGTTTGTGTTTCTGTCCGCTGTGGGACGTTCTGGGAGTTTTGCCATCAAACACAGTCAGCATTCCTCACAATTTATATGAAAAGATACAAGCTCTCCGGGGTCGTTTCAGCCGTGATTTAGGTGTTACATAACAGCGAGAGGATGAAGATTAAATCACTGTGACTTTGTTATTTATCAGGAGAGAGACTCTGCAGGTCGGGCCCGCCGCGAGGCCGTCGCCTCCATGACATCACTTCCTTCTCCTCGCTCTCGCATTTTTCTTCATTATCGCTGAAACCTGCAGAGATGCGGCGGCGATGTCCGTTTTCCCGCTGAGTCAGCTGAGGCGCCGTGCCTGCCGCTGCCTCCGGTTTCCACGGCAACGGTCGTCAACAGACTCACATGCAGGCTTTTCCCATCGCGATGCTTCTTCATCTGCGTTTTGTTTTTTAATCAGAGTGAAACATAAAAACACACGAAACCTCTGAACTTCATTTCCCAGAAGGCACTGCTCTGTAAACGTGTGTCCTCGTGTTAGCGGCTTCAGGTGAACGAAGGAGGCGTCAGGTTGCATCCTTATATGGTGATGTCATGTGTGTGTGTTGCAGCTCGTTGTGAAGCCGAGTGGCTGCAGAGGTCGCTGCTCCTCCTCCGCCGCTCCGCCGCCGCTCTACCGCCGGTTTGCTGCTCCGCCGGGTCTCGTTAACGGAACCAGTTTGTTTGAACGCAGAGACGAAACACGCAGAGACGTTCTCGTGTTCCTGACGTTGTGGGGACATGAATCTGCGTGTGGAGACTCGCCTCACTGCGGGGACAAACAGTAAAGTTCCTCTAACGTAAACGTCGAACTTCAGGGTGAAGACTGGGTTTGAGGAAAGTCTCCATGAAGTCAACGTGACGTGTGAAGAGATGGAAACCATAAAACAGCCAAAGCACACACACTCACACGTGTTTAACTTTCTATACTTGTAAGGACCTGTGTTGCCTGGAGGCCCTGAGCCTGTTTCCAACCTGAAACCTGCGCTAACTGACCTTCTGTCCGCTAGTTCCCGCCAGGAACAAGAAGCGAGCACGACTCTGACGCCTCACCGGCCAATCAGATCGGTTCCTCGTCCCATCAGCCGACTGACGAAGACTTCACTCCTCTAATCTGGAGCTGAGAGGAGCCGGACTCCTTCTTTCTTCTCGGACGTCGTCAGCGGGAACATTAACGGCGTCGGTGCCTTGTTTGCCCCGGCCGATGGACTGCCTGACCCTTCAGCACAGGCCCAAAACTGCACTGACTGAACTCCTGAATGACACTCGCATGAACCCTGGTGCAGGCAAGATTTCAGTCCTCAGTGCTTCTTTTGAAACTGTTGACCAGCAGATAGACTGTAAAACTGGGCTGGACTCTGTGGCACCATCCTAGACTGGTTTGGATCCCATCTGCAGAACAGGGAGTACTTTCCAATGGAAAGTACGTATCTGAGCAAGCTAGCATGCCACGTGGAGTACCTCAAGGTTCAATTCTTGGACCTCTCCTATTCAACCTCTGTATGCTCCCGCTAGGCAAATTATGCTTAAGAACAATGTTGCTTACCACAACTATGCAGATGATACTCTATTATACAGTGACTATGTTCCTCTTGACTCACTGCGTCCGTGCAACGATCAAATTAATGAGTGGATGTGGCGAAATGTCCTCCAAATAAACAGAGACAAAACAGAAATAATCGTCTCTGCTGCTAAAGAAGGAAGTCTGAAAGCCGAAGGCTGAAAACCAAGTCAGAAATCTTGGTGTAATTACGGACTCTAATTTAAATTTTAGCTCCCACATCAAGTCGTCTACAAAATCGGCCTTTTATCATCTTAAAAACATAGTAAGAATTACTGGTTACATGTCTAGACAAGCTGTTGGACTACTGTAATAGTCTTTTTTCAGGCCTTCCCAAAAAAGCACTCAGACAGTTACAGTTCATTCAGGATGTTGCTTCTGCTAGCGTCCAAACAAGAACCAAGAAAGCTGAACAGTCCTCAGAGTTTCAGCATTGTCTACCAGTATCACAGAGAACTGCCTTCAAAGTATTGTTTCTTGTGCATAAAACAGTTAAAGGTTCCTTGTGTGAGTCTGAGGCCACACTGTGAGGCCTCTCAGGTCATCAGGAACCACCGCCGATTTAAACAAAAACAAGCTGCCCTCACTGCTTTTGCTGCTCTTTGCTGGAGGATCTCTGCTGTGCGACCGACTCCGGCTACTTTTAAAAAACAGCCTAAAAACTTTCATCTTCACCTCTTCGTTTCACCGCCAATTAATTATTAGCGATTATTACATTAATCGCTAATTAAACTAATAATTGCTTTCCGACTCTTGGGTGCAAAGCGACTTCCTGCAGATGTTCTTGTGTCCGTGTGTCGTGTCTGTTTTCATGGAAAGCCCTCTGAAGGTCCTCAGTGTGTGAGCTGTGCTGCATAAACAAACTAGCTTGTTTCCACATCCGGCAGCGACGTTATCGCTCACGTGGAGTCGTGTTTCTGTCCACCTGGTGACTCTAAGTCCAGTCTTCTCTCTCTTTCAGCTTCTGTTTTTACTCTCTACCAACTCCTGAGGGAAAACATCTGGCTCTGTAGCTGCTAGATGCTACCAGCTAGTCTGCAGCTAACTGTGTGTGTGTGAGCAGGTAGTGTACAGCGGCTTTTTACAGCTTCTTCTCTCTGAAAGCGACGCTCTGAGAGCCGCTGAGAGTGAAGCAGAACAGCTAAACAGATAAACAATGAGCTGAAAGTCACTATAGAGCTCTGTGAAGCTGAGAGGAGCTGCAGAGTCACTGATGACTCTCTGGAGGTTCATCACTAGCACACAGTAACACACCAGACACTGACAGACTGAACTGAAGAGCAGAGAGATGCATGTTTGAGACGCTTCGACCTGAAAACCAAATCTCAAGCTTCAAACAGGCCTGAAAACACAGAGCGGGTCCTCACAAGTATAGGAAGAAGAAGCGGGCTCTGAAACACACACACACACACACACGCTGTTGAGTTAGAAGGTGTTTAAAGCGATGATGGATGAACACTGGAGTCTGACAGAGAGCTGGAAGAGAAACTGCTGCGAGAGAAAAAAGAGAAGAAGGAAAAGGAGAAAGTGAAGGAAGGAGGAGGAGGGAGGAGGGAGGAGGGGTTTCACCTCCAGCAATAAACTCTCTGTGAACCACAGAAACTATGATGAACGCTGAACCGTGTGTGTGTGTGTGTGTGTGTGTGTGTGTGTGTGTGTGTGTGTGTGTGTGTGTGTTCACCAGCGTTTCAGACTTCAACAGATCAGATTACAGATTTATATGTTTAAATGTTTTCAGTTTCACCGTCGTCGTCGTTTCGCTGTGACGTCATCCAGACAGACACCGCCTTCTTCTCTCCTCCGTCAGAAAACACGGCGCCTACGTTACCCACAATGCACCTGAGAGATCGCGGCGTGTGACGCTAGTAGCAGCTAGTAGCCGCTAGCCTCCAGCTAGGCGCGCTAACCTCGCCTCTCTCTAAACTTCTAACGCATCTCCACGTCGCTTTACTTACTCTAACTTACAGTCTTCAGGTCCAGCCCGCGCCGTGACATCATCGGTGACATCATAAGACGCGCCGAGGTTTACTCCTCGAGTCATGAAGATGTTTTAGATCCAAACAAAGAAGAATAATCCTTCAGTTAAAACCGACAAATCCAAAAGTAAATATAATATTTATATAACAAACATCTTATCAGCTGAGTGTGTGTGTGTGTGTGTGTGTGAGTGTGTGTGTGTGAGTGTGTGTGTGTGAGTGTGTGTGTGTGAGTGTGTGAGAGATGTTTGTGCACACACACACACACACACACACACACATCAGCGTCACTGTTTTAGTGTAAATATATATATATGTATTTCTATTTAACAAAGAGAAGAATCAACACGCCTTGGAATGTAAAAGTGTGAGTGTGTGTGTGTGTGTGTGTGTGTGTGTGTGTGTGTGTGTGTGTGTGTGTGGGTGTGTGTGTGTGTGGGTGTGTGTGTGTGTGTGTGTGAGTGTGTGTGTGTGTGTGTGTGTGTGTGTGTGAGTGTGTGTGTGTGTGTGTGTGTGAGTGTGTGTGAGTGTGTGTGTGTGAGTGTGTGTGTGTGTGTGTGAGTGTGTGTGAGTGTGTGTGTGTGAGTGTGTGTGTGTGTGTGTGTGTGAGTGTGTGTGAGTGTGTGTGTGTGTGAGTGTGTGTGTGTGTGTGTGAGTGTGTGTGTGTGTGTGTGTGTGAGTGTGTGTGTGTGAGTGTGTGTGTGTGTGTGTGTGTGTGTGTGTGTGTGTGTGTGAGTGTGTGTGTGTGTGTGTGAGTGTGTGTGTGTGTGTGTGTGTGTGTGAGTGTGTGAGTGTGTGTGTGTGAGTCCACTTATCACCTGGCACAGATGTTGTATGATATCAGTGTGTTTTTATAAGGTGGGAGTGAGAGGTTATGTGATGAAAAGATACCACAGAGGGAGACGAGAAAGAAAGAAAACAAAGTTCTCATGTTCTCGGTGTGAAGCAGAAACTTCACCAACCTGCAAATAAAAACTATTTTTAAAACTTTTCTTTTTTTAAAAATGTGTCCTCACTCTTTAGAAACGTCCCGTCTCGCTCTCCTTCATGCACGTTTTCCATCAACGCCGTCACTCTGGACGACAAACTTCACTGAAATGTTTTAAAGTCACTCAGTAAAGATCTTTACCTTCCAAAAATATCTTTAAAAAGTGTTTAAAAAATGTGTCTGCAGAGGCTTTACCTCCAAAATTTCTCTTTCAATTTCCATGAATGTCCTCACTCTGCACAAGTTTCCTGTTCTCTCTCCAAAACTCTGCAGAGTTTCCAAAAAAATGTCCGACTGCCCAAGAAAGTTTTCACCTTTCAAACTTCAGTCTGCAAACGACTGAAACTGAGAACACAGGTCCTCACTTTGACCTAAATACAAGAACACACACACACTCTGCTGTATCAGCGTAGCGAGTTAGCATGTGCAGTTAGAGTGTGGAGTTAGCATGTAGAGTTAGCATGTGGAGTTAGCATCTAAAGTTAGCACGTAGAGTTAGCAAATGGAGTTAGCATCTAAAGTTAGCATGTAGAGTTAGCAAATGGAGTTAGTGTCTAGAGTTAGCGTGGGGAGTTAGCAAATGGAGTTAGTGTCTAGAGTTAGCGTGGGGAGTTAGCAAATGGAGTTAGTGTCTAGAGTTAGCGTGGGGAGTTAGCAAATGGAGTTAGCATGTAGAGTTAGCATGTAGAGTTAGTGTCTAGAGTTAGAGTGTGGAGTTAGCATGTAGAGTTAGCATGTAGAGTTAGTGTCTAGAGTTAGCATGTAGAGTTAGCATGTAGAGTTAGTGTCTAGAGTTAGAGTGTAGAGTTAGCATGTAGAGTTAGCATGTAGAGTTAGCATGTAGAGTTAGTGTCTAGAGTTAGCATGTAGAGTTAGCATGTAGAGTTAGTGTCTAGAGTTAGTCTGGAGATAGCATCTAAAGTTAGCATGCAGACTTAGTGTCTAGAGTTAGCGTGGGGAGTTAGCGTGTAGAGTTAGCATGTAGAGTTAGCATGTAGAGTTAGCATGTAGAGTTAGCATGTAGAGTTAGTGTCTAGAGTTAGAGTGTGGAGTTAGCATGTAGAGTTAGCATGTAGAGTTAGTGTCTAGAGTTAGAGTGTGGAGTTAGCATGTAGAGTTAGCATGTAGAGTTAGTGTCTAGAGTTAGAGTGTGGAGTTAGCATGTAGAGTTAGCATGTAGAGTTAGTGTCTAGAGTTAGAGTGTGGAGTTAGCATGTAGAGTTAGCATGTAGAGTTAGTGTCTAGAGTTAGAGTGTAGAGTTAGCATGTAGAGTTAGCAAATGGAGTTAGTGTCTAGAGTTAGTGTGGCGATAGCATCTAAAGTTAGCATGCAGACTTAGTGTCTAGAGTTAGCGTGGGGAGTTAGCGTGTAGAGTTAGCAAATGGAGTTAGCATGTAGAGTTAGCATGTAGCATTAGCGTGTTCTCCAGCTGTAAACACAGGAGTGTTATGCATAAACACAAACATACAAAATGTTTTTTTTTTAAAGATGAAAAACAAACAAAGTCAAAGCTGCGTTCTGATTGGCTGGCAGGTGGCCAGTTACCGTCCTCCAGTTTAAATCATAACAGAGTGATATTAAACTGGTGTCAGTGGTTCAAACTGGTGAGTAAACCAGCGGTGACACATTAATAGAAAGCGTTGCTCACCCGCCCGCTTTCTGCTGACTTGCAAACGTCCGTCCACATCCCACAATGCCGTGCAGCGGTGACAGCGACGGATGGTGAAAACCAGAAGTGAAAGCAGATGTTTCCATGTTTCACAGTCAGCAGTTTGATGTAGGAGTCAGTGTGTGAACAGTCAGATCAGCTCCTCCATCTGATCCAGCTGCAGCATCCAGAGAGACGACCAAAACATACCGGCCATGAAGCATAAACGCAGCGCAGCGACTCAACGTCTGCGTTTAAAGAGCTTTACGACGTCACTGAGATCCATCAGACCAAACACAAGAACATTTCTCCTCCTGAACATCTTCGACTTTTCTGAGACGTTTGTTTGTTCGAGCGTTCAGACAAACTCTCGTAGACTCTGAGTTCATCTCCAGTTTCAGGCTGATGAAGGTCTTCTGTTCATCGCGCTGCTCTGCTGCCACTTTCATTCACTAAAAGACGTGTTTGTCAGTGTCAGTAGTCATAAAAAAACATTTGCACAATATTTAAACGTTCATTTATTTACTAAAATCTTTATTAAATCAAACATTATTATTCCTGCGCGGTGCTGCAGACAGGAAGCGTCTTCAGACAGTTTAACGGCGGCGATGCTTCGTCACGTCGGGCCGTCAGATGAGTCGCAGCTACGATGGAAGCGAGGAATCGTCTCGTTTTGTTTCGCCTCCATCGTTTAGGTTTGCTCTCTTTCTCTAAACTCTTCTTCAGGTTTACTGACGACACTGCGATATATTTTCAAACCCAGCAGGATTCATTTCCAACATCGACCAGCCAGCGGGTTTGGTTCCATGGCGTCTTCTGGTTGGTCGGTTTGCTGTCGTTCGGCTCCAGAACTCTACGTGTGTTTTCAAACCGCCTGGTTCAGTCTTCAGCCGTCGCTGCAGATCTGAACTAAGCGATCGAGCAGAGACCCTTCAGAGGACGAGGTCTCGGTTCGTCTGTGGAGGTGTTGTAGATATTTATAACTGACCTGAGACACTAAATGTGACTTTTGTCTTCTCAAAAAGGAGATAAAGTCTGTTTGATAATCAGGAGCCAGGATGCAGACCATCACCAGACCAAACAAGACAAAGACCTCACAGCTCACAGATTCATGATTTAGAACTGATGATGCTGGTCTTTGACTCTCAGAGCTTTAGAAGAGTCGGAGATGACGTCCGATTCAGACGTAGTTTCATGAAAACGTTCCCAGAACTTTCAGCAGAACTGCTCTTTCGGTTTTTCTTCTTCAAACTGAAAACTGCCGACATCAGCTCAGGAAATCCACAACAGGCAGGAACGTGACGCGACTTCCATCTAACCGACGACACGGCTGCACGTTTGTGCTAAACGCGCTAGCAGCTAACCGCTAGTCAGAGAATGAACAGAGGTCAGACCTGGAACGATATCTTGTTGATATCTGGGCAGACAGGAGCTTCTTCCTGTGTTTTATTTCAGCCAACATGTTTGTTATTAGGATATAAAGAGAAGCTAATAATCATCAGCTGGTTATTGATCTGTCCGCTGTGCTGTTCTCCGTCCTTCTCTTCCATCTGTGATGTGAACAATGCAAAAGGATATTTTCATGTTTGTGTTGTCATAAATCATAAATAAAACTTTACACATTAAAAAAAAAGAACAACAGTAAATCTAAAAGGAGGAAATGTTTGGAGTTTTTGCATAAAATGATGATGAAAATGTGAAATGAATGAATGAAAGTGAAAAGAGACGCAGCTAATAAACAGCTGAGTGACGTCTGCTTCTTATAGATATGGTGATTTACAGCAGTTTGTATGAAGCAGAGAGTCAGCTAAATACCTGCAGTCACCCAAACTGAACTCTGCATCAACGAACAAAAGAAAAAAAAAGAAGTAAACGCTCTAAATACATAACTGCACCAGCACTTTTAGAATCAACTGACTCCACATTTTTTTTCTTGGAAAACACTCGTAAAAATATTGCAGCAACAGGAACAGTGTGTGTGTGTGTGTGTGTGTGTGCAGTCAGTGTGTCTGCAGTGTGTTGTTGGCTGTGTTTACAGTGAATGGCAGCAGTCTATTTAAAGCGGCTCGGTGTATTTATGTCAGATGTATACAGCGTGGAGGAGACGGCGAGGCTCGCTCAGACGCTGTGGTTCACTCCGGGTCATTTTGGGCTCCAGGAGTTTGTAAAAAAACAGGTCGTGTTGTTGTCATCGACATCTGGGTCGACTGAGGCCGTCCGCAGAGACACGATCAGAGAGCTTCGTGTGCTCCTGTCGCTTTCTGCAGCGAAAACAACAAACACGATCGAGTTTCAGAGCTTTTAAAAAACGCTGTTTCCTCAGTTTCCTCTAAACTGAATGTGTTGTTGGACTCAGAGTGAAGACGTCGGCTAAATTTAACTCTCTGAAAACCTCCAGCAGCTGCCTGTTCATTACAGGACTGGCTCTGAAGGAGTCTGTCCTAAAACAACAGTCAGGAGCCCAAACCAACGCTCAAACATGTTTTTCTTGCTGGAATCGTTCCTCCTGTTCATGCCGAGCAGGTAGCGGGGAGGACGCGCCTTCAACCTGCGTTCCCGCCGGCGGCCAGCAGGGGGCGACGCCGCCGGCTGACTGATCCTCAGTAAACTGTTTCCTGCTCTCAGTCACTAGTTTACAGTCTCCTTCAACACAGCAGGATCTTCATTTAGTACATTTTGCTCCCGTTTAGTTTAAATTTGATGATAAAGCAGCGTGTGCTTCAGGGGGCGGGGCTACGCTACGTTATTTCAGCCTGTTTTCACTTTTGGTGCCTGAAAAGTCTCGTTCAGCGTTTGGTTGAACTTAAAGACGCTTTAAGGATTCCCATGTTCAGTTTTTTGCAGTGAGTTTTAAGCCTGTTCTTTGCTAGCTGAAATTAGCATTAGCATTAGCAATATCTCAGTTAGCCGTGTCGGTCCGCCAGCTGAGTACGGCAACACCACTTGGACAAACAACAGCAGAGTTTGTTGCTGCCTGATCTGTGTTGTTCATGTAAACAGTGTGATTTAAACATTATATATTATGTTTCATTATATTGTACAAACATACATCTTTCATATCATCACACTGACACACAAATTATATTTTTAACACTTTCCACACACACTCAAATCTGAAACATCAAGAACAAACATTAATAAAATAAAATAAAATAAAAAACAATGTAAAAAACATCAATCTGTAGAAACTTAAACTTAAAATGATTTATTTTTTATTACAAAGTAATTTCCTGATTATTTGAAAGGTCTTAATAGTTTTGTTGGTTGTTACCGTGGAAACACAGAAACACTCAACTCTAATGTTGTTTGTCTAAATGGAGTTGCAGTACGTAGTGATGCAGATCGAGCAGTGACAGACCGTAAATACACCGTGCTAACCACGCTAGCAGCTAACCACGCTAGCGGCTAACCACGCTAGCAGCTAACCCTAGCGTGATGGCTCCACCCTCTTTTCCAAATATGGTCACTTCTGGCTCCAAAAAAAGAAAAAAAAAAGACGGTGTTCCTGTAAAAGTATTTATCACCGCTGAGATACGAGTTTCTGCGTCACCGCCTCCCATCAGCCCCGTCGCCACGCCAACAGGATGCAGACCAGCTGGTCAGCCTGCACAGTGTGTGTGTGTGTGTGTGTGTGTGTGTGTGTAACTCAAACATGGTGACAGTGACGTCCTGACAGCAGCACGCCTGCAGCTACAGTAGCAGTTATTATATTTGTTCTTCTGTTCTGGCTGGAATGAATCCACTCACAGTCAAACACATTAAATCTTTACTTTCAGTCTTTTAGCATGAACTTCCTGCCTCGCGTCTAACAGAGCGATGTGTTTGCCGCCAATAAGAACAATAAGAACAGTTACAACAGTTCAACATACACACCAGTTCTGTTTTATGATGTTTTGAGATATTTATGTCTCAGTGACGGCGCCCTCGAGCCTCCGTACTAATCCAGACTGGATCAAAAGAGGAAATCAGATTATTATAGATCAGAGGTTAGTTTGAACACACAGACACTTTCCACCTGCTAACCTCCATAAATCTGCTCAGAAAGCAGAGAAAAGGCCTCAGAACAGAACAGCTGATTCACTGGAGCTTTAATGGAGACTGTTGCACTGAATGTGCACTAATATGTGAAAATGACTCCATGTTTACATCCCCAAAGCATTCTGGGAACTGTAGTTTGTATGTAAATCAAAGTAGAACAAAGAGCAATAAGAGGAACATTAATATGAGTCTCAGTAAAACAAGTTAAAAGTCTTTGGTGGATTTCACCCAGCAGCAGCATCAGTCAACCCTTCCTGACCTTTGACCCCCTGGTTCATGCCTCCATAGCTGGTTGGAGACTGAAATCAGGACAGAAAGTGTTTATTCTGGCGACAACCAGCTGATTTATCTCCACTGTTATTTACCTGCCGAGCAGCTTTCATCCTCTCAGCTGCAGTTTGACTGAAAAACCTCGACGTTGTTTGTTTGTTTGTTTGTTTGTTTGTTTGTTTGTTGCAGATCCAGCAGCCAATCACCTGCCTCCCTCTGCTCGCAGCTGAACGCGGCTTACATAAGAAAATAAAGCAGCATTGATCTGTTTACTACTCAGAGTTTATATAACAGCAGCTCAGACTGAGCAGGTTAAAGTCCACACGGCCCAGCGAGCAGATTTACTCTGGTTACTGATCAACCTGCCGCCGGCCGCAGCAAACTACCAAACTACTACACTACTAAACTACCAAACTACTACACTACTAAACTACCAAACCACCAAACTACTAAACTACTAAACTACTAAACTACCAAACTACCAAACCACCAAACCATCAGACTACCAAACCACCAGACTACTAAACTACCAAACCACCAAACTACTAAACCACCAGATACAGAGCCACAGTAAACTACAGCTGCTAGCCCGTCATACTAACTACAGAACTACGTACCACCATGCAGTTGCTTCAGAGCTAACGCTAACGCTAACTGCAGCTGATAAATAACAGCTGACTGTCATTTAAACTACGTCAGTTTGATCCAAACTAAAACTACAGATGTGAAACTTCCTGTGGACCGAACAGCCGAACCTTCATCTGGTGAAAGACGCCTCAGTCGAGGAGTTTTACCTGGAGTTTGATCCGATGAGGTCGCCTGGAGAAGCTCATCAAACTCTGAGGTGTTCCAGGTTTCCAGGTTTCCAGGTCGTCAGGGAAACGCTGTGATGTCATTATTGTGGCAACAAAATGAACCTGTTTGTTTATTTTCCTCCAGTAAATAAAGCGGTGATGGAAGAACGACACGCCGACGCCCTCCGTCTACCAACCAATCAGAGCTCAGAGAGACGATGACAACAGGAAGTAGCAGTCTGTAGTGCGCTCGCTAAATGTGTGTGTGTAAATGTGTGTGTATATGTGTGTGTGTGTCTATATGTGTAAATGTGTGTGTTATATAGTAAACTATATGTTAACCTGCAGTCAAACATAAACTGAAGCTTCAGTTAAAAGCAGACAGTGTGTGAGTGTGTGTGTGTGTGTGTGTGTGAGTGTGAGTGTGTGAGTGTGTGTGTGTGTGTGTTTGAATGTGTGAGTGTGAGTGTGTGTGAGTGTGTGTGTGTGTGTGTTTGAATGTGTGAGTGTGAGTGTGTGTGTGTGTGTTTGTGTGTGTGTGTGTGTGTGAGTGTGTGTGTGTGTGTGTTTGAATGTGTGAGTGTGAGTGTGTGTGAGTGTGTGTGTGTGTGTGTTTGAATGTGTGAGTGTGAGTGTGTGTGTGTGTGTTTGTGTGAGTGTGTGTGTGTGTGAGTGTGTGTGTCTGTATTATATTATTATATTTTATCAAAATTGTTATTTTTAGCTTCCCTTTTTTCCTCCAAAAGAACAAACAACAAAAAGTTTTACATGGGGCACGACTAGCGAGGTCACTAAGCGCCAGATACTGTTCAAAAATAAAAAAGATGGCGGCCTCAGAGCTGTAGGTCTGGTATTATTATTATTATTACTATTACTATTAAGACTGAGAAAAGCTTTGTGCAGACATGTTGCAGGAGGGATCGGTGAAACGTTGAGCTGCAAGAAGTAATAAACCACACTACAAACTAATGGACAGAGATTTTATAACTAAATCTGACTGGATTGAAAACTCAAGCAAAATATATATTAAAAAATACAGGATAGCATATATGATGGCATTTCCCCCATACAAACCTGAATGAAACTCCATCACAGGTTTGTATTAATAATGTTTATTTAATGTAAATGTCATTTCAGTAATAATATTACATCTAACATATTTAAACAGACAGAGACTCACCTGCAGAGATATTAAATCTGCTGCTACACACACACACACACACACACACAAACGTACTTCAGACACTTTTGGGGTATTTACAGACTTACATTCATTCATTGTACACTTTACCAGAAACAAACCAAACCAATAGTATTTATAATATTTATAATGTTTATTATACACACTATGTTTTATATAATTATGTATAAACATATAACCGTGTTATCAACTAACACAAACAATGAGAATATAACCAATTCCTAATTTATGAGAGTTATATTTAATTGATTACATTTTTCTTTCTTTTATATTTTGGGGATGTTTTTTGCTGCTTTTAGAGAGACACAGAGAGGATTCACCTCCTAATCTTACCTCAGACACTTTTGGGGACTTACATTCATTCATTGGAGACTTTAACCAAACCGCTGTTTGCCAACTCTAACATCACTCTGCCCTGAAAACTGTCCCCACTAAACTGCTAAGTCTGGTTTATGTCCCCGAAAGTGAGTTAAGCCACACACACACACACACACACACGTATAGAATAGCATATATAATATTTATTATACACACTATGTTTTATATAATTATGTATATGTGTGTGTCATCAATTAACACAAATAATGAGAATATAACTAATTTATTTGATGACATTTTTCTTTCTTTTATATTTTGGGGACGTTTCATGTCGTTTAGCTGCAGTTCCAGTCATGTGACGTTCATCTCAACAAGCTGCTGCGATGTCACACATGTCATTTATAACTATGACATTCCTGCAGCGTTTTTTAAAAAGGAAAAAGATCTACTTTATGCGAGCGGCGAGCGGCGGCGTGCAGCGAGCGGAGCGGCGTGTCTAACAGCGGACGCAGACAGAGCTGTCAGTGTGCTCTAACAGCAGATGACAGCAGTCTGTGGTGTCGTCGCTGTCAGTCAGATGGCTGTGTTTACCGAGGCGGCGTGTGGGGCTCGCATCGGTCAGGCATCATCTCCTGAGTAAATACATGATAACATTTATTGCATGAAAATATTCAAACTCAGTCATGCCCTGTTGAAGAGGCGCAATACGCGGCTCTCTGCGGGCTGCTCTCAGAAATAGACGTTTATTCCTCCCCTGATGTTTACCGAGTGTGACCACTAACTGCACGGCACTTGAGGGGGAAAGTTTGGAGCTTTCAGAGCAACAATGGAGAACGTAACATGAGCCTGTGACGGCAGATCAGATCAGGGGGGGACATGGCAGGGAAACGGAGCGTGGAAGTTTCTGGAGGGGCCCCCAGTCCTCGTCTGGACCGGCTCCACACATTCAATCATTAACAGTGTTCATACAACACATACCGCTGAAATCTAACCAAGAAAAATACTCGCTGTTTGTCAGATTTGCACGTCCGAGGGGTAGAAGTTTACCACAGCGGAGGAGAGATCAAAGGTCACGGAAGGCTCCAGAAGCCAGAAAAGCCGAGCCGAGTGACTTTAAAAAAAAAACAAAAAAGACAGGAAGGTTTCCAGAAACTGAGTGGACGGAGCTCAGCCAGACTTCAGATCAGATTTTACACCAATTTTAATGATCCATTTCTGCTCTGCGTGCACACACAAACACAGAAACTCCCACAGATCAGATCCACATCTCCTCTCTGCTGCTCCTGCTGCAGGAGGAGGAGGAGGAGGAGGAGGAGGAAGAGGAGGAGGAGGAGGAGGAGGAGGAGGAAGAGGAGGAGGAGGAGGAGGAAGAGGAGGAGGAGGAGGAGGAGGAGGAGCAGCAGAGTTTGTGAGGACGGAGGGTCTGATGCTGAAACATTAAAGCACACGTTCCTTCAGTCTATAATTAAAACGTCGTTCCTTTAAACTTCACATTTCTCAGATAAATGTTTAATATTTCTATAAACAAACAATAAAGTTCATTATTATAATTATTTATTGCTTTCAGATGCAGACGCTGAGGTTAAATGTAAATGACACGTACGTCACGTTGAGTCGTCAGAAGGTGTTTTCCTCTTGCGTCAGAGCCAGGCTAGCAGTTTCCCTCCACTTCCAGTCTTTGTGCTAAGCTAAGCTAACGCAACCAGCACTTACATGAAACCGATATCCGTCTAAACATCTGACTGACTCCGGGAGACGGAGAACAAGAGGATTTTGGGATTTATCCCTGCATATTTCCACACATGTATATTTATATTCTGGGGCTCTGCTGGAATATCTTTGCATCATTTCCAGTTAAAAACTATTTATTTATCTTCTTGCTGCTCCTTTATGCAGCCCCTCAGTTCAGCCTCTGTCTGAAACAGGCCGGCTGCTCACAGGGACACCTGACTGCTGGTTTAACACACTGGGAACACTGGTGCTCCACCCTGTATGAATAAATGAAGGTATAATAAGGATGCTGTATGGCAAGGTAGAGGTGTATGTATCACCTTTAATCTGTATTTATGTTGATTTTATTGTGTTTTGCATCATGAAACAGTGATGTGGTTCTGTGTGGAAGCAAACGTCGCTCCTCCTGGGACACTTCTACTGGAGAAATTTGATGATTACGAACCAAAATCTAAAGTTTTAAGGAGCGACTTTCTTTCTTTCTTTCTCCTGCAGCTGATCCTGAACACAGAGACGAGTCCTTCATGAAGACACGTGTGTGCAGGTGATAAAAACACACTGAGCGAGCAGGTAACACACAGAAGGATCATTTACATTTCTCCCTTTGATGCAAACATATAAAACATCTGATTGACGTTAAACTGCATCTAAACCTCCAACAAACCCGACCGATCGCCGTCTTCTGTGTCACATCAAACACTGTCATTAAATTAAAAGGTGACACTCAGCCTGCGAGGCCTTTATCCAGGTTTAAAGAAACACCTTTATCCCTCCAGCAGCAGCAGCAGCAGCAGCAGGCCGATGGAGGAGGAAGTCCAGCAGAGAGCGAGATGTTATCAGCACCTGCAGACGCTGAGCAGGAAACCACAGCTCCATTGGTGAGCAGAGACAAGGCGAGCAGGAAGAGAGGCTCTGTAACTGAAGGTCGGATGTGATAGTGGTTTCTCTCTCTCTCTCTCTCTCTCTGTGTCTGGCTGAGTTACGTAGCTGTTATCTGTCTTACATAAGGACACGATTACATCCACACACACACACACACACACACACACACACACACACACACACACACACGCACACGCCAGCATGTGATAATAGTTAAAAATGATCATTTTCTTTGCTTCACTTAAACAAGTTTAAGATACGATGCGTTAAATGAACTCCAACTTTCTATTTAATGTTATTGTTGTTATTATGTTGCTGTGACGTTAATGATTTACGGCCTCTGATGACGCCTTTTCCTCTCAGTCGCAGCAGCAGGTGTGTTTCCATCCAACTGTTTCTAACAATTTGTAGCTTTTAAAAAAAAAACCTGATTGGAAACAAAAAAAAAAGAGTCAAAATGTTTGAAAGAGTTTTTAAAAACAGCTGCGAGGATAAAAACTACAGAATAAATAAATCATGTGACTGAAACATCAGATCTGATGATGATGATGAAGATTTATTTCCATCGTTTGTGTCATTTAAACTTTTTAAACTCTTCCTAAAGTAAATGAAGTTTGTCTTTTCAAACCTGCAGCAGCCGATTTGTTTCATAATTATTATTATTATAATCACACAAATGACTTTCTGTCAACATGATGAGAAAATGTTCATGTTGACAGTGTAAATATCTTCAGTCAGAAGTGATTAAACACTTTTATTTAACTGTTTTATGGTTATTTTAAACGTCGTCACATCGTCTTCAGAAACATAATTAATGATGTAAATCGGCTCCTCGGTTAAAAACAAAGAGTGGAGAGTTACACTGAACTTTGTTTATCTGCAGCACAACAAACTAATGAAGCCGAACCGCGTTTCTGCACATGCTCAGTAGCGTCCGCCTCACACACAGAGTCTCCAAACTCTCCATGACGGAGGATCATGTGACCCGGAGCGGCGCTTTCTAATCAGATAGGTCAGCTGGTCAGTGGATCAGTTCACTGCAGGAAGACGATGTTCAACCTGAGAATGTAGAAAGACACAAGTATGTCAGAGCAGTGAGGGTACAAACCCCCCCTCCTCCCCTCCTCATCCCTGAGAGCCCATCCGGCCATTTTTACTCTGTGGCAGCCTGGTGGCTCCACTCTGACAGTGAAGGATGTGGTGTGTGAAACCTGTGTGTGTGTGTGTGTGTGTGTGAGAGAGAGAGAGAAAGAGATTTTTTTATATTCTCTTTTCATGAAAACCAAAATGAAGGAGGCGGCGGAGCCAGCGCAGCCCCGGAGGAATTCCTGAGAGCTGACTTTTTATGCTGCTGAGGCTGAAATGGTGTGTGACAGCTCGACAGCCAGCAACTCCCATTGTTCTGTGTTCTCCCCCCCACCCCAGAAAAAAAAAAAAAAAAACGCTTTCTGGAGTCCAAATATATGGGCTGATAGAATAATGTTTGTTGTTGCAGTGGAAAAAGGACAGGAAAGGCCTAAACAAACCAGCAATTGCTTCACATGCCACAAAAGCCTCGTCTGGCTCTCAGCGAGACCCGAGGCTTCGGATTTACAAAGCCGCAGCATGACGGCGGTTAGCGCCGGTAGCCGGCGGGGCCACATAAGACCCGGATTGTCCTGGAGGATTTAAGGGGAACGCCGCGGGGTGTTATCTGTGTCTGGAAGGTGTCGTGTGTGTGTGTGTGTATGTGTGGCCGGCGTGGACGCTGGCGTGAGAGACGAGTCATGTAGAGAGATTAGTGGTTAGTCTGGAGCGGGAGGAGCTGGTGTTAGCGACTTAGCTTTTTGTCACGGCGATACAGTGTGAGGTGATGTGAGGGATCAGCTGTGTTCACATGGAAACACGCCTCCCGTCCAAGCGGTCGCCGTCCGGCTGCCAAGAACATCCTCATAAAAACGTCCTGCGCCGAGCGGGAAGCAGGAGCGATGAGCTGTGTTTGTGATGGATGTGCAGATTAGCTTTTCCTACAGTAAAAGTATTTTATATGTGACAGCGGCGGCGGGATCGAGTGTCTCTGAGCGGACCGCAGATCCTCTTTCCTCACGTTACTCCGCCCGGCTCAGAGAGGAACTCTGGATGTTTTCCGGAGTCGGCCCTTTCACACACACACACACACGCAGGAGATGATTCGTTCTCTCCTTCTGGAAACACTGTGGCTGGTTTAAAACGGCCGGTGGCGCGAGGTGGAAGCGTGCAGGAGGCAGGAAGTGATGCAAAAAAATGTGCCGCACGCGGTCACAACAGCCGCTTTGTAATTTGGTCAGGCGGGTCTCAGGCGTTGGCGCCGTGCCCGACTGGACTTCCCAAACCTGGTTGTGTCACCAGACGTTGTTTTTGGCGTCTGTGTGTGTGTGTAAATCGTCTTCTTCCTCCCATGTTTGTGTTCTTCTTCTGTTTTTGTCTCCCAGTCGCACCATCGTAAACGTCACCAACACGCCCACTCGCTCGCCGGAAAATGACCCGCCGTCGGACACGCCGTGACCTTTGAGCTGCAGAGCAAAGTCCAGACTGAGGGGTGTTGTTCATGTTTGATTACAGCACAACCAGAGCTGCACTCGTCTGACTGACTGAGTGTTTACATGATGAACAAATCTTATTACAGCATGCACACAGAGAGAGAGGAGTCATTCATTTGTTCTCCAATATAAAACACAACATAATGATCTGTAACTATAGTGCTGCAGCTGCTGTAATCATTCCTCCTGTTCATACTGAACATTAGAAGATCCCTTCATGATGACCTTACACATACAAAAATGTATTTAAAAGTTTATGTGAAGCTAACATGAAGCTCTGGCCTCAGCTCTGAAGTCCAACCCCTCCCATCTGAGAGAGCTGGATCTGAGGGGAAACAAGCTGCAGGATTCAGGAGTGAAGCTGCTGTGTGCATGTTACTGTTGTAGCTGCTGGAGGGGATGTATTTAAAAGTTAATGTGAAGCTAATATGAAGCTTCAAATGAGTCAAATCCAGAAGATATCTTTCAACGTTACAGTCTTTTTAGTGGCAAAGTCCCTCTTTTTGTTTCTATACTTCCACCTGCAGCTCAACAGGGGAGAATTTGATGCTATAGTTTATTATTATTATTATTATTATTATTTATTGCTTTCAGATGCTCTCAGTTTATGTTCATCTTGTCAAACAGTGAATGTCGGTGTGAAGTTAGAGGATAGAAGTTAAATATAAATGATAATAAATCACTTTGAGTCGTTAGAAGAGAGCAAGGCTAGCAGTTCCAGTCTTTGTGCTAAGCTAAGCTAACACAACCAGCACTTATATGAAACTGATATCCATCTAAACATCTGAGGACTCATATTTTTCACATCTCCAGCTCTATATTTATATTCTGGAATAAAAACTCCTTATTTATCTTCTACTGTCCTTTATGCAGCCCCTCAGTTCAGCCTCTGTCTGAAACAGGAAGTTTTAGCTCCTGTCTCTTTAAGGCCCCGCCTCCCTCCTTCTGATTGGTCAGCTTAGCAACAACCTTAGTAACCAAGGCTACAAAATGGACGCACATTAATCTGACAAGCTGAAAGTAATAAAACTTTGCAAACGAAGCGTCCAGAAGGTTGACGCCCTGACTTTTGACTTGCAGGCAAACGTTCATGTTTTTAAAATCATGTTTAACATCAGAACAGCAGATTTAAAGAACAGGAAAGCTCTTAAAAAACAGAACGTGTCCCCTTTAAAGAGCACATGTCCTCTGCTCTACATGCAGCTCGTTCAGTGAAACGTTTAGCTGCTTTGATGTCAGTCTATCAGTTTTCCAGCGTCATGCCAGGCGGGCGTCGCAGAGTGTTTCTGCACAGTTTTTTTGTGCAACGTTGGTTTTTCTGTGGGTGCAAAGCCGGGAAGACACGCCATCACGTCCATGTAAACCCGCTCGATGAGACAAACAAGCAGAAATCATCTCACAGCTTAAAGAGTTGTTGACTTTTGACTTTCACTGATGCTTAAAAGACATGAAAGTGGAGACGAGGCCCTCAGCCTCTCTCTCTGCTGTGTTGGTATGAAGTTTTATCACACTGTAATATCATATTGTGAACATTTTCAGGCTTATTTTGGGTTGATGTGTTGAACTTGGCCCGTACCTGCACGCTGCTGATTGTTAAAGCTTTGCTGGGAAAAGAAGCTGGAGCTCAGCCACAGGGAGGGTTTGTAGGGAGAGCGGGGTAACGTGAACCAGAGGCAGTTAATCCTGCTAACACCGAGGCCTTTTTCACACACGGCGTCTGTTTCACTGGCTTCATGTGTCTGTTCAAGCAGTCAGAGCTGCAACTCAATCAATCAATATGTCGATCGCCAGAGAAGTAATCTTCAGAAAGGAGCAGGAGAGGAAAAATCATCTCTGGATATGTTTGTTAAATCAAAACAACTAGCTAGCTGCTAGCTGCTAGCTGGCCTCTCCTTGTCTGTGTTCACGTCTACGTGAGCAAGGAAAATATGTCGTCAGTTTCTTTTGGACGTTCGTAACAAAGACTTTTTTCTACGAGAAATATCGTCTTGAAGACAGAAACCTGCTGGTCTGACAGGCAGCGGCCGGCTACATGAGGAGGTTTATAGATGTGATTAAATCTGATAAACTAAATATTGAATCTGAATGTAATAAACTTTAAATAGACTTTAGAGAGTAACTCAGACTGAAACTGTAAAAATGGGGACAAATACAGAGTTTTAAAAAGTGAGGACATTAATAACAGAAAGAATTTATGTTTAAGACAAAACTGAAAAACAAACAGTTGGAATAAATGTTTGAAAGTTCATTCTGGGTCAAACTGCAAAGACCAGAACGTCAGTGGTTTTTGTTTGTTTCACTTCTTCTTCTCCACAAATGCATCGTTTTTTCTTTTATTATCATTTTAAAATCATAATGCTGAAATATGGATGAATCATTCAGAGTTTAACGAGGCTCCTTTGAGGGTTTGGTTTGGGTTTAGACATTCAGGCGTATGGTTAGGGGTTAACGTGTGTGCTGAACAGTCAGAGGGAAAGTCAGATTCTGGATCAGCTTTAAACTGCAACCAGGAGATCAAACATTCACAGAAACAAACAACCTTTGACCTTAAACTCAGAGCTCGCCTTTACTGGTGCAGGTGTGTTTCACCTGCAGCCTGCTGCTGGAAGCACGGAGGTTCCTGGTGGGTTACATCAGAAAGCTGAAATAAACTGTAAGAGGACAGAGCTGATCGTCCCAGAGAGAGAGAGAGAGAGAGAGACAGAGAGACAGAGAGAGAGAGAGAGAGAGGGAGAGAGAGAGAGAGAGACAGAGAGAGAGAGACAGAGAGAGAGAGACAGAGAGAGAGAGAGAGACAGAGAGAGACAGAGAGAGAGAGAGAGACAGAGAGAGAGAGAGAGAGAGACAGAGAGAGAGAGAGAGAGAGACAGAGAGAGAGAGAGAGACAGAGAGAGACAGAGAGAGAGAGAGAGACACAGAGAGAGAGAGAGAGAGAGAGAGAGACAGAGAGAGAGAGAGAGACAGAGAGAGAGAGGAGAGAGAGACAGAGAGAGAGAGAGAGAGAGGAGACAGAGAGAGAGAGAGAGAGAGAGAGAGACAGAGAGAGAGCGACAGAGAGAGAGAGAGAGAGAGACAGAGAGAGAGAGAGAGGACAGAGAGAGAGCGACAGACAGAGAGAGAGAGAGAGAGATGAGAGAGAGGACAGAGAGAGAGAGAGACAGAGAGAGAGAGAGAGGAGAGGAGAGAGAGAGAGCTCTGGTTCTGGTTCTGCTGTTTTCCTGTGGCTGCTTTTAGAGTGAACGTTTAAAGACAAAATAAAATAAAATGAACATTAGCATAAAAACAAGAAAGTAATGTTAGCATACAAAATAATAAAGTATCTTTAGAATAAACATTAGTGTGAACTTCTGGCTGTTTTGAATACTGAACAAACATCATTATTGTGATCTTTAACTTTATTATCTTTAACATGTACGAAAATTCTGCAGTTTGAACAAACTTGTTGTATATCAGACACAGAATGAAGAGACTCTGATTGACTGATTGATCTTTATTTTTCTCTGAAAAATGAGAAACATTGTGAAGCATTTTCCATCAAAAACCATCAGTTTACACTGAAACATCAAAGTATTGATCAGTCAGACATCAGTCTGAAACACACAGTAACAGTGAGCTGTCTCTCATTAACACAAATGTTTCTTAGTAAAGTTTCAGTGTAAAAACATCCAGATATCTGAAGCTAACACAGCTAACCGAAGCTAACAACTAACTGACGCTAATAGCTAACTGACGCTAACAGCTAACTGACGCTAATACCTAACTGACGCTAACAGCTAACTGACGCTAATACCTAACTAATGCTAACAGCTAACTGAAGATAACAGCTAACTAAAGCTAACAGACGCTAACAGCTAACTGACGTTAACGGCTAACTAAAGGTAACAGCAAACTGAAGCTAACAGCTAACTGACACTAACAGCTAACTGATGTTAACGGCTAACTGACGCTAACAGCTAACTGACGCTAACAGCAAACTGAAGCTAACTGATGAAGTTTTTTCTTGCTGACATAATGAATAAAGACACACAAACATCTTCACATGTTGATCGTCTCATAAACTCATCGCTGATTATATTCAGTCCAACTCATAACTTGACAAACTACAGTTGTAAAATATCCATAAAGCTTTGCTCCTGGTGTTATTCTGCAGTGAAACGAAGCTGCTGTTTTGAACATATTGAGACTCAGTGAAGCAGAGTGAGTGCGTATTAATCCTGACTGATCATGTGATACTTCTGAATATGTTGTATTTGTGTTTTCAGTCGGGACTACCAGCTGCTCTCCTGGCTTCAGCGCTACATCTGATTTTCTCCTTTCATATGAAGGTGGAGGTGAAAGGTCGCCGGCTGCTGAGAGTCTGAACTCCTGCTGCTGCCGCTGAACATCCGACATGATTAAAGCTGCTTCAGTATCACTTTCCTCTGCGCCGCTTTCACACGCCGATGCATTTCTGCTCCCTGCAGGGACCCGACGTCTTCATCCTGATAATTATTATTAGAATTAATATTATTAATGCACGTCAGCTTCAACAAGATGAGGTGACTCTGTTCATCAGGACGGGAATCAGCTTTTAGCTTCCTGTCTCTCCTTCATTTCTTTACTGTAAATTCATGTTTTATATATATATGTATCTGTATATACAGGAAGGAAGTGACTATAACTTCAAGACATTTGTCATAAATGAGAAAAGATGGATTCAGGAGGAGAAGATGTGTTTTTAATTTATTTAAATCTAAGTGTCGGCGATGGAGACGCATCATCTTCATGTGCAGGAGATGTTTGACATGCAGGTCGTCATGGTGATGTGACACCTGAGTCTGAGAGCCAATCAAAACTGGACAACAACACA